>MJUU01052982.1:10477-49386 GCA_002080025.1 Modiolus philippinarum | reverse complement strand
CGACAGGCACCTCGACAAATGCGACTTGAAAACCACATATATACTACTGACAAATCAGGTGGAAACCACCGACAAAATTGTCGACCGCAATGAAAATCTTTATTATTGTCGTTTTCTGTTATTTCTAGTACAGCTGTACACAGTCAGGAAACAATTTACAAGTTTCCATAACTATGTTTAATGGACGTTAATATATGAACAAATATTATATTGACTTATTCCTAGTATCACTGGTATTGAAGCCTCTGTCATTTGAGTGTTAATAATATTTTGTGATGTTTTGTAGTTAATTGCAATGATAATTCTCAGAAACCTCCTACTTAGAATTCTTGGTACAATAGTCCTGACGATAACAAGTTCACAGAAAACCAAAATCAATATGTAAATATACATCTTACCGATACTGGTGTCTATAGAACGTTAATTGAAAGGTTTCATGTTTATTTTGCGGCATTCTGTTGTAGTAACGATAAACCAAAATGTATAGATTGATACAGTTATGAAAGAAGTCAATGAGTCGTATCTACATTTCTGAATCTTCGGTTTACAAGGGGATGGGAAATAAAAAAAGAAAAAAAAAGACACAGAAGATAATAACATGAAATATATGCAAAATTATGTATTAGTAAAGTCAAGACAACAGTAAACACCTACATTGGTAGAAAATTACAATCACAAGCCACGACCCACAATTGAACCCTACTACACACATAACAAACTAGAGACACACCTAAATAACGATAGGAACTCGGGACTTTGTATCGCCACTAGCAAAAGCAAGCGGTAGGGTGAAACCGGTTAATTTGTACCCAAATCTCCACTTTCTCCGTCCCCTTTCCCTATAGCATTATTAACATATGAATAAAAACCAATACAGGTAGACTACTAACTCAATGACCACTATCTTGAAAAAGAAAGTAATGTGACAAAACATAATTTAGAAAGATGGGTCAAAAATGCCAGCTAGCTCAAGTAAACCAGTCTGCTGGTAAAACACTGTCGCGCTACGGGAGATATTAAGACTGGATTTAAAAATTGTCAGATGAGTTAACAGATTGAAAAGACAAAAAACACCATGTTCAACATTGAAATAAAACAAAAAGAATTGACTACTGATGGAAGGTTTGATCGTCAATTCAAAAATTTCTAATCATCAAAACATTTATAAAACTTTGAAATTCGTACTTCTATGTACTAGTCAAATGTTTTCGATATGACAGCGTACTGGACCCAAAATGCTCGTTTGTTTTCGCGTACTTGTCTCGTGGTAATTGTAATTTTATTAAGACAGCATTTGTCTTTCCAACATTTCTGACCACTGTGCACTTAATTATGGCTATCCCATTTTCTGTAATATTTAAGAGAAGTCATGAACGTAGCCAGATTTATTCTAATCGTCTCAATGGATGACCTTTCCACGATATAATTGACCAATCAGGTACTCATGGTTCAGCTGTTTATTAAAATTATTGCTTGTTTTTGTCTTAAACTTTAATAATATCCTATTAATGTGTAATTATTGTCTCAATTTAAGTCTAGAAAATCGATGAAATTATCCCGCAGCGAAAAGAAGCCAAAATAAATCGCACTAGAAATGATTCATTCTGAAATAAAAAAAAATCTCAGTTGTTGCCAAGAAAATTTGGCTTCAACTAAAATATAACAATTAAAACGCCGAAATAAAATTTGAGTTATGTTACCAGATACTCAAGTGCAACCTAAAATGGACGGGAGGAAAAATACAATTCAACAGTCACTTATCAAAATGGATACCATGAACCAAATGTTGTTAATCCATTAAAATGCTGAAACCAATCGGTAAAAGAGCGAAGAATATTAGCAGGTGCTTCTGACCCGTAAGCAGGTAATGAAATGAATTCTTTAAGTGAACAGGTGCTTTTAAAAAGTAATAATGGAGTGAATGAAAATTGAAATAAATCCCTACAAATACATGGTAAGGTTAAGCAAATGGTTTTGTTGTTGCTTTTCATTTTTATGGAGCCACGAGGCCTTCAACAAAATGAGGAAGCACTCACATCAAACAGACGCCCTTGAACAGTTAGCAGTAGCTAGGTGCTTTTAAAAATAGTATGACAGTGCCTCTGAAGAATTTGGACATTCTCTTAAAAATTAAGCAGTAGCTGATTAGGAATACTAAGCAGATTATAAAACATTCGCAATAAGATGTAGCGCTATATGGCAGATAATTCTTTACAGTATACACGTTTTACCTAGCACAATTTTCTTGTACTGTTTTAATAATTAATCTGTGGATTCTTCTTACCTAAACTTTCGATATTTTGAGCACGTCTTAACTATATTACTTGTAAATACAATTGTAAAATCTTACAGTCATCTTATTTAGTGTCAACGCAAACATTTACTATATTACATGGTCTAGGATAACCTTCCGTGCACCTCCACTTCCTAAGCAATCCTTCTATGCACTCTCCTCAAAGTAAAACATAACCTGTATGTGGCCATTTTTATAGCACGCAAATTTCTTATTTACGCTCCATAATTGTCAATTGATAATTTAGATGTATACACTGAAATTTTGTATTGCCGGGTACTGAGTAGCCTTTGCAATGAATATGCAAATGTAAATTTAAGCAATTTAAGAATTTTTATTATATGGGAATACACAAATAAACCATTACGAAAATTACACTTTTTTGGGTTGTTAAATGTAATTCCTCTCAGATAAACAAACGTCGTCATTTGTTCATTTTTATGCATATTGGACAATAAGACCATTAGAATTCATGCAATGTTTTTTCGGTATAAATTTTTTTTAAAATGGAAATTTTCCAGATTTTAAAAATTTTCGCATTTCGAGTTTCTGACCGCAAGGTCGTAAAAATCTTAATAGATATTTACTAATTGCTAATGTAATAATAGTTTATGATATGCTAGCAAAAAACTTATGTTAAAATGTTTATTTTCATGCTTATTGTAAATTGTCAAAATTAGAACCCTTTCCCCGAAAATTAAGGGAAATTTAAAATATTCAGACTTGGAAGTGATAAAAAAATCATGCTTATTGCAAATTCTTGTGTGTACTTCACTACAACCTACATTTCCCTGTCCTATAATACAATTTAATGGATAATTTAAGTGGGTAAGATCTTCACTGTAGTATTGCATGCATGTAAACAGTGCAATCCAGACAGGAAATATCCACTAAAACCTTTGCTTGTTTGTGTTGATAAAAAGATGAGTAGTGGGTTTGTGTTTTCCTAAGAAAACAGTAAAGACTATCAAATTTTTTCAAAAGAGGCAGAGGTGGATATTAATATTTTAATACAAAATGTAGGCTATACACAAGTTTATGGTAATACAATTCACTCTCTCATGTTAACATACTGGTTAAGATTTTTATTATATTTATTAAATTAACATAATGTTTAATGAAACAAAAACTACCATTTTATATCTGTATTTTGTTTGAAAAATCACGAAGATGAATTTTAATTCAGGAAAATAAACAAATTGTGATAAATTTGTATCATATGGCTAAAAACTAAGTTTTTTGTTTTTTGAATAATATAATGCCAGAAATGCCATTTACCTACAACTTTATGGGAATGGGGTGACAATTCCAGTATTTAACATGTTTATTGCCAATTTGTACAGTAATTGTAGATAGCTAAAACATAGCTGAGATCATTTAAATGGCAAATATTTCTGATAACAACTCCATGTTTGAAAGATAAAACAAAACTGATTTATAGAAAATTTGTTAACAAAATTTTACTCTTTTTTTTTAACATTTGCCATTTTGTTCATTTGTACAGGTATACGAACTTATACACAAGATATTTTACTTCCGCTTAGAAAAATAAATTTCTGTACGGCTCACCTCGGCNTGAAAATTTCGTAAGGTTGATTTAAAATTTGGTCTTTTCCACCAGCGATTTCTTGTATTAACCTGCTTTATTTTGAAGAGGGGAAGTTAAATACCTTAAAAAATGGCTGGGGTACAGAAGTGAGATGTAAAGAGGTTATTCCAGCCCATGGACAACCACTGTTCAATGTGGAATCGCTTTTAGCTCTCTTTGTATGAAATCACCTCGGGATCGATCAAAAGTGTATTCAAGTGATGTTTCTCGCATCATGAGGCTTCCCCCTCTCCCTCTTTCACATACCCACACCCACACACATTAAACCTGATGAGCAACGGAAAAATGTATTAAATTAAATAAGATTTGTACCGACAGGTACTAATAAATATTGTTCATTTCAGATCTGTTGACATGATATAGAATCAATATCTCATTAACCGATTTCTTTACAGAAATGCCGTTTCAGCAATCTGATATTCAGGTCAAGAATGGAATCAATTCTTACTCAGAAAGCCTGGACGACCCGGGTGTACTAAAAATGATTAGGTTTGGCGACCTGGGTGTTCTAAAATGATTGTGCTGGACGACCTTGGTGTGCTAAATATTACCGTCCATGATGATTCTTTACTAAACCCTTTGGGAAGTTTTGAATCTGATTTTTAATCGTAATGCGACAGTGTTTTACCAGCGAGGCGAGGGTACATTGGGATATGGAATATTTGCGATTTTTAGCAATGGGATATCGGATTTTTGAGATAAAATTGACATGGATATGGGATATTTTGACCATGGGATATGGGATATTTCAACAATTACTGGGATATCTTCAATTTTCAAAGGGATGTTTAAGTTCAGACTTACTGGGATATGGGATACTGGGACCCCCTAAACAAGTTTCACCAGCAGTGGTGAGAATAGTTTCGCCAGGGAGCCTATGCATGGGAAATACATACAAAATTTAAAGATCTTCTCTAAAATTCCAAAAAAAAACAATCGGTTCTAAACGTAGTAAGAATTGTCCTAAGATGGTCTGCACCTTATCCGTAAGACAGGAACATTGTCTAACATTTGACTGACTGTTTGGTGGTCCCTTTAAATTTAAGACCCATTTAATCCGGAATTTCATCTTAAAATATTTACGAGTATAGAATATCGGTCATGCTACATATCATGCTACATGTCTAGAACTTTGAACAAAATACAATGAAGCACTGATTGAAACTGAGTGAAACTGAGTGACATTGCACGTATTTTAAGTAACATTTGTACTTAAGAATAAGAACTTTGAATGCATAAAAGTTCCTATTAATGTCAAACCAAATCTAGCACCAATAAGTTTCAATTTTTCAAAATGCTCATGCACCATAGTACATTGTACCTATAAAAGAGGGTGGGGAAGAGGGGTCATGATCCCGAATTCCCGGCTATAAAAATGTCAAATCCCGAATTCCCGGTCATAAAATGACCCTTTCCCGAATTCCCGAGAAATTCAGAATACTAATCATTCAAGGCCGCTCATATAGTGTCAAAAAATAGGTAAACGTGCAGTTGTAACAATACTCTGACAGTATTATTCTGCTGTTTTATTTCATTTAATTTCAAAATTGTCAATTTCCCTAACATGGAAGTAATATCCCAGCTTCTCCTGCTTACGGAGTATATGTTTCACTGTTGATTCGTTATGCATTTATAAATTAGATCATATTGGTTATTGGTTCTCTATCAGTTTTTTAACATCTTTGAGTTTATGGTCTTCCAAACGTTTGGATTTTATCTGCACTGAAGAGACATAAGTTGTCGAAATGCGCATATGCAGAATTTAAATTCACAGTAACTTCGGTATTTAGTCATTTATAAACCATGCAGTTTTTTATGGTTGACAAAAGTAACCGTTCTACAAAAAAAATATTTATCAATAAAAGTACAGCGTTGGGTTTTTTCTTATTCCTGTCAATAATAGAAATTGAATGAGCATACAATAAGTAAAATGTCACGATCTTTTCAAAAGTTGTAGAGTTTTCTGTATGGTTTCAATACAAAATTTCGCAGGTCAAGATTGCTTTTTGGGGGTTTTGGGGGACTACTTTTGATTACTACAAACAGAAAATTATTGAATTCATTGTTTCGTATTACATTTCTTTTATAATGATGAATTAGTAAAAGTTAAGATTTAAATGGTACTTTCTTGATTAATTAAAAAATGAAAAAAAAATGAAAACTTGTCAAGATTTTTCATGATTCCTACGTTACTGCTACTTAAAAACTGCCTCGGAGTTAAATGATTTTCGAAAGATATCAGTTATACCTTGCAAAAATACATCTCATTACAACATGATATAAAAAAAATCCTGTATCAAGATTGGCCTTTAACTATGAAAAAAAGTATTGTACTCATAAACACTGTATTTTTTGAAGTTCCAAATAAGAAAGGTTCCTACGTTAATTTGTTCTATCAAAATTACATGAAGGGATCGGACTAAAATGTTGGATAATTATAAGAAACATTTAAGCATTTATGAATTTCCACTACTTGGTTATGAAAGGACTATCATCGATCTCTGATGATACTTTACATACTATGAAAAAAATCCTACCTGACCGATTCCTACGATATCTAATAAAACAAGTGAAAAAAATTATTGTTATTAAAAATTCCAAGAAATTTACTTTTGAAACAAAGTTTGCAGGGACTTCAATCATTTCCATGACAAAGATGTGATAAAATACCATTTCTTGTGTAGATGTACCATCAGATAAAATAAATGATCTGAGTAATCAAAAAGACTTACCCCTCATATATTGTTTTTCTATCATTTGCTCACCATGCCACCCAAATGCATGCTTTAAATGAGATTCACTGGAGAGCTAGCACAAATTATACATACTTTCTCATTGGACATAGTTATCTCCGTGCTTCAAAAAAACCTTTCTCATACGACCATTAAAAAGTTCTTTTATAGATATCTGTTCCTAGTGGGAAAATTTGAAGTTTCGGTCTAACCTCTGATTCAAGATTTTTGATTTAGTACTGGGATAAAAATTTGTTTTAACTGTCTATGACCTTTCAATAGCAATTGCTGTTGAGTTGCTACCGGACCTACTGCAATGGAAAGGGGGGTTTGGCATGGCATAAAACCGGTTTAACACACCATTTCTTTTGAAATGTGCCTGTACCAAGTCACAGTCCGAAACCCGGTTGAAATAGAACAAAAGAAAATAGAACTTGTCATGTTATGAGGTAAAAAAGTGACATTTTTAGCAACCTTGCTAAAAATTGACAACAGATAATTTGGAATAATTTTTGTCAAGCGTAAATTTATACATATTATTTTCAACTAGTTTCGATACTAAAACGCTCAACTAGTTTCGATAGAAAAATGCACAACTAGTTTCGATAGAAAAATGCACAACTAGTTTCGATAGGTCTTTTCATAATCGTCACAGAAGGGTGAAAACAGTGGCCAATTTCTAAAATGTACCTTTAAGTGGCATATTTTTCTGTTGTTTTTTTTTTCAATAATCGGTTCCTAAATTTATTTCAGAAAGACCCATGCAATGAGTTTATGCGATGTCTCGCACAATCATATCTGAATTTTGTGCGATTTTTTTCCTCGTCGACTGAAATGCAAAATGTCGTTTTCGAGACCTACATAACAATCACTTTATCTCTTATTTAATAGTTTAAATTTCATACCTGGTGTCTCCTTTAATAGCAAACCCGATAGACAAATTATCAACTACCATCCCTAAAATGTAATAGTTCCAAGTGTTCACGATATTTCCTAGTTTTTACATTTTCACAATGTGCGAAAACCACCGCGTCCATCTTGGAGGTACGGATTTTTAAAGAGTTCTTAATCTAAAGGGTATCTGACTGGTCACAACTCTGTTCGGTAATTTTGTTATTACCCTCATTCCATATATGACCAAATATGCCACAAACAATCCTTAAGACATATACTGTTTGATAACCTGTACCTTTACACGGGCTTGTAGTGTTTGCCTTAATCAGAGAAATCGTCAATGGTTGTTCATGTTGCACTATGTGTCTGATTTTGGTAATAAAATCTTTGTATCTCGAACTTTTAAGTACAAAGTGTAATATACATAAAAAGAGATCAATAAGTAAAAGAAATATAATTCACTTGTGCATTTGAAACTCGTGCCTTCTTTATTTCAGTCTCATCATATCAAACTTGTTTGAGTAAAACAAGGTTACTATACTTAAATAAATACGTTTTTGATGATGTTATTTCAATTTTTACATCGTTTATGCACAAGAATGACACTATTTTAAAGGTGAAAAAAATATCAACAATGATTATTCGCGAATAAACACTGATTCAAGCAAACTACGATTTTTTTATGAATTAACTTGGAAACTGCGTCATCAAACGGAGGAAGTTACAGTCAAGTAGCAAAGCAGAATGGGTCTTTAATTGAATAAAATCCCGATTCCCGGGTGCAAAAATCATAAAAAGCAATCCCGGTTACTTTTAATCCCGAATTCCCGGTGATAAAATGCACCCTTTCCCGGATCCCGCTTGATTTTAATCCCGAATTCCCGGTAAAATTTTCATTTGATCCCGAATTCCCGTTCAAAAAATGACCAATCCCGGCGTCCCGGAAAAGGTCTTCCCGACCCTCATAAAAGGGTCTTCAAATTCATACAGTCAAATGAACCTAAAACAAAAAATAGTGTAAGTTATCAGATTTTCCTATTTATCATAAATGTAATTTTAGGGATAAGAAGAAACATCTACAATGGCTGAAAATTACAACTCTTAGTCAAATAGGATATTTGTTTCAGTAAATCTTTAAAATTAACATTTCATAATAACAATGCATTTCAGAATTTGCAGAACTAATTTCTAGTCGGTGCAAAATTATCGCAAAAGGGAGTACGAGTTATCTCTGAAGCTAAGGATAAGAGAAGCTATAACTGAAAGTAGAGACGTTTTCTTTTAATTCCTGGGGTATTCAATACATGTCAGACCATGTTTTTATTGATGAACACGGTGAACAAAGATATAAATAGTTCGACTCTGGTCTTGTCATGAAATATCTTTCTCCATCAAAGGCCACTCAAATCCCACCAACATATAAACGGAGGATGACAACACCGACATACTGATGATTGAAGATGTATCAGAGTAAGTGAGCACGTTAACCAAACCGTAAATCCAAACGAATAATCCAAGGACAATGGCAACATCGGAAAGAACAAGGAAATAGAGACACAACATGAGTACGGCACAGAAAAGAAAATGGACACACACACACACACACACACACACACACAGATGGTCCCAAAAATAGGCATAGTTATCTCCTTGGCCGTCTTATAAATCAAGGCGTCAAAAAATTCCATCTTTTTTATTACGATCATTAACAAAGTTCTTCAATGGATAGTACTATCTTGTGGAAAAATTTGAAGTTTCGATCCAATCTTTCATTCTAAATTTATTTTTACTTAGCACTGGAATGAAAAACCTTCCAATGATAATGGCTGAGTTGCTGCCGGGCACTACCACAGGACGGCGAGGTTTGGCGCCATTTTAATTGCAATGCTTGCACCAAGTACCTTTGCGGTTATCATTTTTTTCCGGTAGTTTCCCCCTGGTTAGTCATTTTGCCTTTTACTTTCGGCTCTTTACAATTCTGATCAGTAATTTTGTTATTACCCCCATCTACCATCTGTACTCTCAGAATTCAGAAGCACTGAACATTTTGTTTTTTTTATTCTCAAAAAATATTCAAATTGTACAGAAAATGCAGATCACCCTAACGGTTTGAGCAAACCCTAAGCTAAGATTCGTGACTTCAGGATATCCTTAAATTTGTCACCAGATAGTCCTATAGCGACAGGGAACCCGTTTGCCTGGGTATGTCTTTACATGTCTTAACAGTTTAATCATACTATGTATAAACGATGTGCCTGAAAGTAAACTTACCCATCAAATACAAAATATTTTACTTAGCAGCATAAAGATATTCAGATTTGTACCATAATGTCACAAAATGTAATCAGATACCCTTCATTAATTCCACATTTTTATTATCTTAGGTAAAATTCCTGAAACACCCTAACTCAATTATTATGTATGGTAAAAACCAATTATCCCCAACATGACTGGTCACAATCAGCTATACAGCTAAATAAAAACAAAAGGACAGAAAATACAAATATAAACAACAGTAAGTAGTCGTTCAATCCAGATGGGTACAGTTACTATGGTTACTTCTCCTGTTATCCAATAGAAAATGTTCCCAGTAGATGTAGACTAGCTGCAAGACCCCTATCTGAAAAATGGGGTAACATTTAATTTAAACATATGGACCAAGGGATGTTAAACGCTTATCTGACGTTAGGATATACGAGGTAAAATACCTTTGCACTATGGAATAAAACTCGAACTCCAAATTTCCGGTAGGGTTGCGTAAAGCTCCATCATGTATTTCAGTAGAGATCGGCAACATCAGTGACATTCTTTTGATACTAGTATTTTTACTAATATTATTAATAGGCTTCATGTCAATGTATGGACTTGGAGACAATCCACCACCTCATTATCTAGTTAAAGTGCATGTTAACTCTTCTGTGACACATCCCTCATTCCATTTAAGTCGAGCGCTCGATATGCGTAGTAATGCGGTCCATATCTTCTATTTAAAATGCCATTTATCAGTGGTCGATTCGATAGGCCTTGTAATGTTGATATGGATACAAAAAAGCCATACATTTTATTAATTTCCAGTTCAGGTCCCACAAGGAAAAACGACATAATTCATAATTTATTATCGCCCAGGCACATCAGTATACCATGACAGTAAAAGACGTAAACACACATATAACAATAAAAGTTATGATTCCTTTGACCAAGATAATTGAGCGTATCTTTCATGAGAAGTTTTTTTCTTCATAAACATGCCATCGAGGTTTTATCCCCCATCCATGACATGAAAAAGATGGATGTAGCGTTGCTCGACATCTAGCAATGAATTCCGCTCAGACCTGTGCTAGGGGGTCTTGAGCTTACTGTAAGTTTGAGCAAAGCTCAGTTCCGAAGGCACCATAGTGACGTCAAGATGAAGAACAACAGTAAAAGCGTTGTTCCATTGCTTTGTTTTTTCATGTGGTTGTAGGGATTTGTCTAATGTGCATTTACTCCATATCCCTTCATTGATTATTTAAGACTGGATTTTGTCTCTCTTGCAGTGTGGAGTCCGTAAAAAGATTCCACGTGCAAGAGATGTATGTTCTCTCTACATTTCAGTTATGCTGTTCTTGTTCTTGAGAAAATTTCTCATATGTATACACTATCATTTTTTCAAATTTTGGCATTTTATATTTTTTGCAATATCAAAATGTTATTCTGACCAACTGATTATTGTGTCCACATCTCAGGATTTTATTATGCCAAGTTTTCTTACGATTGACTCGATGAGCGCCCTGTGGATGTTTATATGTTGTAATTGTCTCCTGTTGATTTTTTGCCGGGTAACGGATGACAGCGAACTTTGTTTAGTTAACTATATGTTTTTGACGATCCAGCATCAATGACATGAAAAAAGATGGATGTAACGTTGCTCGACATCTATAGCAATTAATTCCACTCAAACCGGAGCTAGGGGCCGTCTCGAACTTACTGTTAGGTTTGAGCAAAGCTCATTGTTGGAGGCGTCATGCTGACTTCAAGATGAAGAACAACATAAAGCGTTGTTCCATTGCTTGGAGTTATCTACCTGTATTGGGTTTTATGTGTATGTTATTATACTATAGGGAAACAGGATAGAAAAAGGGGAGGTTTGGGTACCCATAAAGCGGTTTAACCTACCATCGGCTGTTGCCGGTACCAAGTGTGGCTGTCCCGAGATCCTATCGTTGTCTACGTTTGTCTTTTCTCTTTTTATTGTTTTTCTTGTGCAGTTCCGTAGTAAATTGTGATTTTCGGCCATTGTAAGTGTTTCCTGTTATTGCTTTATTAATACTTGCTTTTGATTCGATGAGCGCCCTGTTGTGATTGTCCTTTGTTAGTCTCTTTGTCGGGCAACAGACGACAGCGATTATAAGAACACTTTGCCAGTTGCCATGGTTGTCGACGATCCCGTATCTATGGGTAAACGGGCATGGATGTAAGGTTGATCGATATCTAGAAATGAATTCAGCTCAAAATGGTGCTTAGGGCCGTCTTGAACTTACAATGACAAAATTCATTGCTGACGGCCTCATGGTGACTTCAAGATGAAGAACAACAGTAAAAGCACTGTTCCATTGTCTTGTACCCGATTAGAGTGTACCCAATAAAGGGCTATGATTTGCCCTATCCGGAAATGTGGGCTTATTTTGCTTTTATTTTTCCCTTTATGTTGATGTCGTCTTTTGCATAAATGTGAGTGTGGTTTTAGTCTCTCTATTCCTTTTTTATCTGAACGAAATATCGAATGGCACCCAAATAAAACCACTGCAGATGGCAATTTTAGAAATTTTTGACTACAGATTCTGGATGCATAGAAAATTAAATTGTTAGCAAAACTAACCTTACTCTACCGGTGCACCTGATCTCACCCATGGTTTTTTAATTGGGTCCGTGTTGTAAATTTTTGTATATATGAGTGTCTTCATTTTTCTCTTTGTGCCGTGCTCATGTTTTGTCTTTGTTTTTCCGACGTTGTCATTTGATTGTTTTTTTTCAGACTTACGGTTTGGTTCTCACTTACTTCTGTAACAAAATCAATTCCAGTAACATAAATACAAAAAAAAGATAAAGGAACTCCATTTTATTTTCTGGATATCCATTATCTAGTACAGATATGTAAAACCGGAAAGTTAACCTTAATTTCACCTTTTATATGAATGACAAATATTTGTATAAAAGTTCAGTTAACCGCAATTCTATCTTTTATTATCATCAAAGTTTATTGCCCTCGTAATTTGAAAAGCAAAATAAATACACATAGGGATTTTCCAGACAGGTCACATCACGGCTGTATTTAAACAATTCAACATAGGTCAGTCGTCTACTAACTACATCTGATATGTTTTTAAAATGTTGTTTAATATAAAATGTCGATTTTTGATTTTTGTTTTGGTGGGTCTTTGAAATGGTCGGGATAAGCCGTACAGTAATATGAGTAATTGTAAAGTTTTTGCTTATGGTAGTTTCCTCCTATGAATGAAAGTAATGAAGTATTCTAAAGTAGTAGAACCTAATGAAAAGTTGTTTAAAAATAAAAAAATATAAAATGTTCATGCGCTTCATTTTGAGATGAAACAATTTGAAATTTTGCGGGAAATTACCCTTTTAAGGTTTTTCTTAGGATTTGTACAGAAATTTTTTAGTATTAGAAATAGAGTGAAGGAGTAATGTCAATTTCTTAAGATTTTGTCCAAAATTCCTTAAAGGTACATGCTTTTAGAGGTTAACATGGAAAGTGGGTATCACGGAAAAAGTATTTATAGCTTTTCAAGAAGTGGTGTAAATGAAATGACTCTAATGATCTGCTTAGAATCCTGAAATCTAGATCATTATTGCATTGCAACAGCATTAAAACATTTGACTTCTCCACACTTTATACTAACATTCCTCATGAACAACTGAAATCTCGTCTGAAAGATATAATTCATAGATGTTTCTCCCGTAAGAACGGCGAACGAAGATATAAGTAGATTGTCATAGGCAGAGAACAAGCATACTTTGTGAAATACGACTCAGAATCACAGAACAAAATACACAGAGGAAGAAGTGATTAAAATGTTAGAGTTTTTGATCGACAATATATTTGTCCAGTTTGGAGGACTTGTTTTTCAACAGGCCATTGGAATTCAAATAGGCACAAACTCTGCACCTCTTTTAGCCGATCTATTTCTCCACTCTTATGAATTTATTGAAAGGCTTCTTCAAAATAAAGACAAAAAACTGGCCCAGTCCTTTAATTACAGCTTCCGTTATATAGATGATATTTTATCACTGAACAACCCTCGCTTTGGTGATTTTCTTCATCTTATTTATCCAAAAGAGCTTGAAATCAAGGATACTACAGATACTTCCACATCGGCTTCGTTCCTTGACCTTTATCTTGAAATTGATAACAGAGGTACATTAAAAACTAGCCTGTATGAAAAACACGATGACTTCACTTTTCCAATAGTCAACTTCCCTTTTCTTTGTAGCAACATTCCAAAAGCACCAGCATATGGAGTTTACATCTTACAACTCATTCCCTTGTGGTCGTTACAGTGACTTCCTTGCTTACAAATAGACTACTTAAGCAAAGGTACGTTACAAAAAACTTCATCACTACAGAAGTTTTACGGTAAACATCACGATCTTGTGGATCACTATGGGATATCTGTTTCCCAGATGACAACAGATCTTTCCGTCCACAACTAAAGTTTGTTTTCCTCTATCGTATTTGACTTTACTATCGGAGGTGACATGTTCAAGACGGTGGGTGTCTTGTATACGAAGCAGGAAATGCTTACTCTACCGGTACACCTGATCTCATCCATGGTTTTTATTGGGTCCGTGCTGTTCATCTGTATGTGTGTCTTCATTTTTCTTTTTGTCCCGTACTCAAATGGTGTCCTTGTTTCTTAGTGTGTCGGATGTTGCCATTGTCCATGGATTGTTCGTTCTTTTGATTGAAGGTTCGGTTCTCACTTACTTTACCTGTTATGATATGGAAAAAGACAGAGGAGTCCGAAATCAACGGTGGCAACTACCTTATGCAAATGAACAAAAAAAGGTAAAAATTTGCATAGAATTTTATAATTTTACAAAATGGCAAAAATTACAATTATTTGAAAATAAATTGTGTTTACATAGGTAGGCATCAGCACTCGGGGTAACATTATCAGCGATGTTAAACTACAAGAGAAGGTATAAATCGCAATTTCCGTCATGACGTTATAGGCTTGAAAGCAAGAAATAAGTCACCGATTTTGGTCATAAAACCGTAATAATCATAAGAGTGACACGGAGTAAATGCACATGAGGGAATGTTTCCTCAAATACATGGTAACAATAAGTAATGGAACATCGCTTTTATTGTTCTTCATCTTCAATTCACCATGAGGTCTCCAACAATGAATTTGGCTTATACCTCACAGTAAATTCAATGCGCCGCTTTGAGCAGAATTCATTGTAAGTTGTCGATCAATGCTTACTCATGTCACTTTACCCGTGGAAGCGGGTCGTCAACAAACTTCAAAGCCTCAATTAATAAGATGTTGTTATTCGAGGAAAATTGATTCCACTTGATCTTAATTATGGCAGAGACATTCAAACCCATCTAAATTTTTAATGTCTCTGATTATTTACATCCCAGCTCTTTTAATTGTTCTAGAAGGAGTGATCCGAGTCCGATCACCCCAGAAATCTTTCTCCATTTAGAACAAAGGATGTTTCACTTTTTATTTTGTTTTTGTCAAGACCAGATTTTGAGATCTGTTCAGTTCTTTGAATTTAGTAAAATTTTATGTTTGAATATCAAGATTTTAAAACGTTGAAAAATACCATAGTCCATAGTGGGATTCGAACCAGGGTCGTTTCGTTTACTGGACTTCTACCTTACATACTAGACAACGAACTAGTTGGAGTTACCGTGTTATAAATCGTATATAAAGAATCCTTGTGGTGCACAATAAGAATATATATTATTATACAGTATGAAATATTTAACATTGAAATAGTTTTTTAAAATGTAAATCGACGTTCCTTCACATTATATATTAGCTGGGATGTAAATTAGTTATCACACTCGGACTTGGTGTGTCTGCATAAGCTCAACCCTCCGGCCTCCGGTCGTCGGGGTGATCTTATACAGACACACCGCGTACTCGTGTGATAACTAACGGAATGTTAACTCTGAAAAAGATTATTTTTTTTTTAAATTTCAGTGCATATAGACTTTTACAATTTTGAAATGCACACGAGATATATTTTCCAGTTTTTTACAAGTAAATCTTTAGGAAAAATGTGAATTTCTCAATGCTACACATGCATTTTGGAGGTCAAAAATCATGCATCTAATAAAAATTATCAAAGGCCAAAAGGTAGTATAGATACAATGATAATTCTTAAGCCTTGCCAACAAAAAGTGCTAATTTGCCTATTCAGGTAAAATTGGTGACATAATTAATTAGATTCGCGGCTTTTCAAAAAGGAAAGACAATATTATACGGGTTACACTTTTTGACATATACCAACTTATATTTATCTTGCATTAGAGACATAAGTTGTCGAAATGCACATATGCAGAAAGTAAATTTACAGTAACTTCGGTATTTTTTTTATATGTTACCACTGGGTTGATGCCTCTGCTGGTGGACTGTTAGTCCCTGAGGGTATTCACCAGCCCAGTAGTCAGTACTTCGGTGCTGACCCGAAATCCGATTGTATTTGGATTCTTACACTATCCAATTTTTTAAAATTTTATTGAAAACTAAGGAGTATCTCCCTCATGCAAAGCTTTGTCCTTAGATGATTTTGGCTTAACATTTAGATTATATTGGTTATTTGTTCTCTGTCGGTTTTGAAACATTTTTGAGTTACGGCCTTCCAAACGTTTAGATTTTATCTGCACTGAAAAACATAAGTTGTCGAAATGCGCATATGCAGAAAATAAATTTACAGTAACTTCGGTATTTTTTTATTTGTAAGTTTTTTTTACGAAAGGATACGGAGTAACTGAACATCAGACCATAACACATATGTTAACTCCAACTGCAATAAATTTTAATGAGCTGTATGGCCATTCCGGAAATTAATTCATCATCAGCTGCACTAGAACCCAAACGTAAGAATTCCATAAATTAAAAAAAAATCTTTAAAATGCATAAAACCAAACGAAATCCGAATAATGGGTAATATCAAATATAGCTAAGGACAAAACTACAATGGAGGGATCTAAACTTTAGGTCTTAGAATTTATCATTTGTACAAAAGACCATAACTCCTTTCTATATTTGTCATTTTGTGCAATTGTACATGTACAAAATGATATACAAAATTTTACTCCTTTTTTTTACATTTGTCATACTCTTCATTTGTATAAGTACAATATTTTATTCAAGATCTTTAACGCAAACTTCAATTGATACGTTTCTGTACAGCAGACCTCGGTCATCGTATTTTCATGAATATGTGTACTTTTCCTCTTTCGTTCTGAATGAAATGCCTAATTTGTATCCATTTTTAATCTGGCAATTTCAAAAATGTACGTTAATTCGGTGCAGATAAATCAAACTTTTGGAAACAATGGTAACATAAAGAAAAATTGTCATTCAAAAAACCTTTGTCGATTCCTAAAAGTTGTTGTATTAGGTTATAAATATAAAAAAACGATGAAAAAAGGTGTGCAATTTGTTTGATTTTTTAATTCATAGATATATTTGGCACATTTGGAGATGCTATTAATCAACCGTGAGTTGGTACTCCAATGGGCAAAAATGTGCTCCTTATTCTGGCAGACTTATTCCTTTAAGAATTTCCCCGGTGAATCGTAAAAGATCATGAAATAAAAGATGCTAGACCCTTCAATCTCACTTGATGCTGTTCTTTCCTTTAATTACGCATCTAATGTAAATGGATCCCATCAATATATATTTTCCATAATATATTCCATAACTAGAAATAAGAAGACGACAGAAACGACTAGATCTACATCTTTTTATTACTTGCATCTCGAAGGATGAATATTGTCATCTCAGTACTAAAATCAACGACAAAAGGGACGATTTTAATTTCAAAATTATCAATTTCCCTAACATGGGCAGTAATATTCCAATATTTGTATGTTTCATAGTTTATTGCTAGAACAAATTATATACTTTTACGTCTTCGATCTTTCAGTAGCAATTACTTTTGAGTTGTTACCGGAGACTACATCAAGGGGAGGTTTAACGCACTATTAATCCAGTATAACCCACCATTTCTTTTGAAATGCCTGAACCAAGTCAAGACCATTCCGATCGACAATTTGTCCGATGGCCTCACACCTGTTATGTCTTTTTTTTCCTTTTGGAATTTTGGTCATGACAATTATGTTTTGGTAATTCTATTATTACCGCCATTAGTTGGCGCGTGAATACTTTTTATTAATATTCTCTGCTTTATTTAATTAAAAACCATGTACCGTTTTGAAACCATCGCTCCTTTTAATATACAGTTTTGTCTTCTTTATAGTTTGTGGGTGAAGAAAGACTTCTGTGAAAGACGATTCAAAAATAATTTTTGTAGTATCTGTCCCTTTAAGCTAATAATCGAGTTCAGTGCAAAGATGTTTCTGTTTCGTTATATTTTAACTTGCCAGTCCTGTTGACCTTTTGATCGAAATTTTAACGTCTTTACCAAATGAGCTCAAAATTGATAGGTGTCTTAGACCCCGTTTACACTAGCAAATTCAGATCGATCTTTGTTGAGATCGATCCTGAAAACATCGATCTTGCACAAGTGTAAACGGGTTAGATCGATCTTCAATCGGACTTAAAAAGTCCACATCCGGACGTAGTCTTAAAAAGATCGATCTTTTTGGGATCGATCTTGCTTAAAGTGTAAACGCCAATATCGATCGCGATCGATCTTTATGAAGTGAAACTGAATAATAAAACTGAAATTGGGCATTTACACGTGTGTCTATGAACGTATGTACGACTGTGAAGAATAAAAGAGGAGAAGCATTGGGACTCTTTTGATAAGCGAACTTTTGGGTGACCTACGGGGTGCCGAAACATAACGATAAAACGTCTAAGAGAAACCTGAACATTTTTAAACGAATATGTCAGGACATTTGCAGATATATCTATATATATATTTGCATTTATATGTATTTCTATAACAATGGACACATGTATTTTGGTAAGATCGATTCAGTTTCAGTGTATAGTGTAAACGCACCGTTCTCAAAAGAACCGATCGAGATCGATCTTACACATTTTAATGTAAATGCAAACCGACCATTTTAAGATCGATTCAAATAAAGATCGATTCAAATTGAAGCAAGTGTAAACAGGGTCATAATTACCTGTCATCTGCATCATATGCAAATCCATATAGGTGTTAAGTTATGCTTCAGAAATTAATTTTTGAACCGAAGTTTTTATTTATGTAAGTTTGTGACGTTTACCCTTGACCTTCTTAGACAAAAATAGATGAGGCTTAACTTACCACCCATTATGTCCTGTGATTGGAGATGCGTTTGTAATGGAAAGAACATCATTAAAGTATCTATAACTGAGATGAAAAGACCTAGCATCTTTTATTTCATGACATTAAGGAGTCCCTGAAGAAATCCGCCTCGTAAGAATATAAAAACATGGATAAAAGTAGTTTAGCGCAGTTCAAATGGGTCTTACCCAACCTGACAATTACTCAAGGTGTGGTTCATGGTCCGTCTTATTCTTACTCCACACTCCGGAGTTCATAACAATCTTGAAATTTGTGACTTTGACATTTGACCAGCTGAGCCGAAAATCAATAGGTGTTTTATTTCCTCTAAATCTATATAGGGGTTCTAAAGTTATGCTACTGAAACTAAAAAAAATCAGAGAGAGGGAGGGAAGGACTCTACCGTCACCATAATCATTTCCAAGTATAATCATTTGTAAGTACTTTTGGCAACATGTAATGGAAATCTGTATGGAAGGAAAATCCTTGCAGCGCCCATGACGTAACTCTTCCCAGATCATCTATATTATTTAAGCGCCCTAAAAATGGTTTCTCACAGGGCCATGAGATTCTGCTTCTATCGCTCTTAGCTAGTGACACTTTTTCAGAGACTACGGAAACCGAGACAATTTAATGTATTATATTGTAAAACAAAACAAGTGATTGGATGGATTTTTGGTTTCTGAAATGTATATTCATGAGACTTCTACATTTCTACAGTTTATTTCAGTATGTGTGTTAGGTCAAACTGAGATTAAATGACAGGCTCACCCAAAATGATTTGAATCGAAACGAAGGTTGAGAGTTTAGACAGCGTGTTCTTCCTATGTATGAGTTGGTATGTAGCTATAATAAATGCTCTTATTCGAATTAGAAACACAACGAAAAGGCTTCAACGTTCTCTGCATTGTAATAAAAGCATAAAAATAACATTTGATTATTTTAACTAGCTTTGTCAACCGTCCTTATATAACTTTACAGAATTTGTTAAAAGAAAATACATTTACAGTATCTTGATGTAGGATGTCTGCAAAGACTAACTGACCTGCAGGTAAATAATTTCAAAGGGTTTGAAGTGTATTTCCTGAGGAATGTTTATCTATTTAGATTGGTTAGATTGATTTACAATGCACCTTAAATAGACGGCTTTTTGGTGAAATTATATCATGAGTAGCTCACTTTATCCAGAGTAAACTTGTTATTCTCAACCCCCTGCTTCTATCGATTCCCTAATTTTAAAGTAATTTTTTTTCTTCATACGGGGATGGTGTTTTGTAACAAGTCTTTTCAGTCTTTATTTCTATCTTGTAATCCATTTCTTCAATTGCTCCTTGATGCATGGTTTTCTCCTTGATGGGTTTTGGTAAGAGGCATTTTGTCAGATGACCAATCGGGATCTTGAGCCTGTATCGCATACCTGACAAAAACCATTTAGGATCAGTTTACAAATTAGACGAAAAGATTATTAAGTCTGAAGAAAATCAAATTAGAAAATTTAGCAAAAGATAGATGTTTACGAGCCACTGAAGAAATTCAGTCCCATAAGAAAAAAAAAAACAAGTCTGCCAGTAGGGGAGCACAATTAGTGACCATTGGTATGGCAACTTGCTGTTGATATATAGCACCTTCAAGTATGACCTATATAAATCATTATCAATTCAACGTGCTTTTCTTTTTGTTTTGTTTTTTTTATCGTAGCATACTTTTCTTATTACATTGTTTTTTTTTTAAATTATTGTGGATTCATAACCTAATACAATATATTCTTTTGCAAAGGATTTTTGAATGACACCTTTGATTTGTAATTATGGTTTATTATTTTCGAAAAGAACTTTCTTTACATCATTCTTGATATGTTTAGTAGAATTTACTTCAGTTGTCCTGAATATGATCCATGGTCATACATCTCCTATTGTGAAACTAGGTTTTTATTGGACCATACGGAGCAAACAGCGGAAGTAGAATACCGAAGGAACAAAGGAGTGAAATTTACAAAAATCGAAGTCCAAAGACATGGCCGAAACGAGAACACAAAAAACAATGACGTTTGACAGATACAAAGCACAGAAATAGAAATCACAACATTCAAAACAAACGCACTCACAGCTTGAACTCCAGTGAAACTGAGAGTGACATCAGGTGCTCCGGAAGGGTAAGCATGTCCTGCTCTGTTAACAGCATCCGTCACACTGCAAGTGAGGAAAATATGTTTTTGAAGGATGACTCCTTAAAGCTTCGCCGAAATTGCTTCATGTTGAACATGTTCAAAATTACTTTTCAGTAGGGTCCGATACAAAATTATGTTCTTCGCTGGTGGCTATATATTTGTTAAAACGAACGAACTAAGCAATGCTGGTAAAATTCCTGTAAAGATTTATTAATTTCAGAGGAGATGATCGGAATATGATTTTCCCATTGGGTTAAATACTAAACTATGCTTGCGTTGTTGGCCATATGTTTTGTCGCATTAAAACGAAATAAATAATCTTATAAATAACTTTTCATACATAATTACATTACATTTCAGTTAAATTTACTCCAATGGGGTCAGTGCAGATGATGAAACTGGTGTTTAACCATATATCCAATGTTTAATAACTAAGTGCACAATCCTTTTCAAGATTGTGGTCATGGAGTTAGTAGTCTACCTTTTTTGAGTTTTATTCAGATATTTATTATACTATAGGGAAACAAGACAGAGAAAGGGGAGGTTTGGATGCCCATAAACCGGTTTTACCCTACCGCTGGCTTTTGCTAGTGGCGGTACCAAGTCCGGCTGTCCCGAGTTCATATCGTTCTTTACGTTTGTCTTTTTTTATTGTGGTCTTTTCTTGTGAAGTTACGTGGTACATCGTGGCATGTGACCATGCTTTTCGGCCACTGTAGGTGTTTCCTGTTATGTTTTTATTCTCTTTTTCTGCAAATAACCAGAAAAGGAAAGATGTGTAAACACTGACAGAGAACAAATAATCAAAAAGGATATACATTGAAATCCAAAATTATCTTAGGACAGTGAATCACAGTGGGTGGAATTCTACTTACTAGTACTAATTTGAAAGTGGTAAGAAAATATCTACATCTCATTTACTCAGCAACAAGAGGACCTCGCTGTCCTGTATTGTAGTGGTTTCCTGTTTGAAATGTTGCATATTAATTAAACTAGAGGCTAAGTTGGATGAGCCTGACTGAGCAATATACCTCTCACCAAAACTCTGATACAAAAGGACAGGTGGAAACCACTGGAAAAATTGTCAACCGCAGTTGTTCTGACTTGGTATATGCATTTATAAAAATGGTCAGTTAAACTGGTTTTATGGCGCGCAAAACCTCCCCTCCCATTGCTGAAGTGTCTGGTAGCAACTCAACAGTAATTGCTGTTGAAAAGTCGTAGATAGTTACTGTAGGATAGTCAAAAGATTCAATAATGAAACATTTCAATTGGTGTCTATGTTTTTCTCTCTGATTTTGGTGAATTCGGAATTTTTTTAAAAGAATCTTCCATTCAGCACTCTTTTAAGCTTGTTTGAATTTGCTGCCGTTATTCTAAATATAGTTTTCTTAGAAAGACCATTGTCAAGTTTTGTTCCCCGCGGATGTCCATGTTTTTATCGGACCAAACAATAAGTACTTTTGTTAAACACGATCAAACACGATTCCTGTAAAGTTGGTTTAATTTTCAATCGAAATGAGCACATTTTGAAAGAAACTTGCATACATTATTCTAGTGCAATTGGGTTAAATTTACATAAAAAAATTCATACGAGATGACAAAAATGATGTTTTTTCCCATAGGGTCAAATGTTTAATCATGTTCTGTGTTGAAGGGTATGTTTTTTTTCTCGGATAAGAACGGACATGACCACTTAGCTTCAATAAAGCAATATTGTACAAGTTTGGTTGGATTTGCTCCGTTGGTTGCAGAGGAGAAAATGTGAATAGTAAATGGACGTAAAACTGACGCTGAGCGATTACAATAGATCACACCAACCCTTTGGGACAGCAAATAATTGCAGGTACCCTGTAATAATATGGACGAATAGCTACCAAAGAGTTTTCGTTGCATTTACAATCTAACCTGTAAATGATATAATAATCAAGACAACGCAACAAAATGGGCACCTTCTCTTTATTAAATTATAATCTGTAATACATGTAGTTATAAATAAGAAATATTTAAATGTAATGTACAAGGTTATCGTAACCTGGGAAATGATGAAGCATTGTTCGATAGGACATTGACCTATTAGAACACTAGATTGCTTAATACAAGTCATAGCGATATGGCGATGTGGAACAGTCTCAGCTCAGCTGCTGGGGTAGTATCAAAGGTTGTAGAAGAGTAATTGAAAAAAATATACTTCGAGTATTAAGAATTAAGGGATATGGAGTAAATGCAAATGAGACAAAATCTCCACAAATACATGGTAAACCAAGCAATGGAACAACACTTTTATTGGTGTTCTTCATCTTGATATCACCATGAGGCCTTCAACAATGAGCATTACTCATACCTCATATCAAGTTCAAGACGGCCCCTAGCACCGGTTTGAGCGGAATTCATTGCTAATTGCTGAGCAACGCTACATCCATGTCTTTTTTGCTTTGATCCATGGATGCGGGTCGTCAGCAAACATAAACTTAACTGGCAAAGTGTTCTTACAATCGCTGTCATCCATTTCCCGACTAAAAGACTAGTAAAATACGATCACAACATTTAATCAACAACAGGGCACTCATCGAGTCAATTGTAAGAAAACTTGGCATAATAAAATCGTGAGACATGGGCACAATAAACAGGTGGTCAGAAAAACAATTTAAAATTACAAAAAATATAAAAAACAAAATTTGAAAGAGTGATAGTGCATCCATATGAGAAATTCTCTCAAGAACAAGTACACCATTACTGAAATGTATATAGAGCATATATCTCTCTCACGGGAATCTTATAATAGACTCCAGACTGCAGGAGAGACAAACTACCGTCTAAAATTAACAATGAAGGGATATGGAGAAAATGCAAATGAGACAAAATCTCCACAAACACATGGTAAGTCCAAGCAATGGAACAACCCTTTTTATTCTAGTAAGATTTTTGTAAGAGATGGAAATGACAGGCATGTTCTGGTTGTACAAAATAAACGGGAACAGGTTTTTGATATCTGGGTCCCGAACAAAAATGACTGTGATGTCGATTAAATGAATTCTTTTATTTATATATTTTATTCTTTCTTCAAAAAATGTTTTACATGTTCATCGGGTTTGTCAAATCTCGGATAAAGCCGATGAAAGCAGAAAGCATCAATAATATTAGATCATTCATAGATCGGAATGAATGATGTCGCCCATTGTTGTTGAAAACAGTATACATATCTTTAACATTTACGAGGTTTTTACGTTTGTTTTTTTATGTTATATATATGAAAAAGAAAGGAAATGGGGTAAATGTCAAGGAGACAGCATCCCATATCCAGGTTTAAATTCACTCTTCGACCATGTGACATTATTTGGCGTAATTTCGGGGAAGAAACACTCATAATGTCGATTGAAGCGCGTTGCGAAATGTTTCCTTGGCCCATGATGTTGTCTTTAAACCTAAAAGGTAAGCAGTCTGAAGTTATTGTAACCAAGATTTTTCACAATCTCTTCTTGATCTGACAAATCCAGGAAAGAAAAGTCCAGAAAAGAAGTAGATCTAATGGTTTCTGTCGTTTCCTTTACCTCTAGTTCTGGTGGATATATAAATGGGATCCATTTAGCAAACAAAATTGGTTATTGGTGGAAAGAAAATCATCATTATGAAAAAGAAAGGAAACTGGGTAAATGTCAAGGAGACAACATCCCATATCCAGGTTAAAACGACCCAAAACAAAGCATCTAGGGGTCACCGTACGGTCTTAATTAACACAGTCAGGAGCCTCACACCATATAGCAAGCCCTAAATGGCCCCAAAAAGGTAAAAAAGTGAATAAATCAACGGAAACAAACCACATCCAATAACCCAAATATCAAGAAACTAAAATTTTATAAGAAGACAAAGACAAGCCAATGACCAACATATTCCTGACTTGGGACAGGAGCAAAAATTGCGGTAGGGTTAAACTCGTTTTCTTGGGTGAATGGCTAAAAAATAAATACATAAAAAGACTCACAGTAAAGATCAAACTAGAAAATAGTCCAACTTATCAAGACGAGTACCCTTACAATGAAGTACATAAAACATGAAGACAATACACAGTTACTGTCCAGACAAATGCTCGCAGTTACTGACAGCTAGCTAAGGACATAATTTCCGTTGACTATGATTCAAACCTTCTAACATATGAAACTTCAATTGAAATACTTCTAAATAGATTTGGTATAACAACATCATCAATTATGAAAGAAGAACATGATATTGTGCAATGCCAAATATTGCCAATATGAAAAATTGTTTAAATTTAGTTATAGTGTAAAGCATTTAAGAGTTGATCAATATTTTTGCCAACAAAAACCAGAAGTAAAGATTTAACAACAATGCTGCATTTATATCCTTTATGAATAAGTTTGTTCAACAGATTAATAAGTTTTGAAGGACAATTTTTGAATATATGTGCTTTTTAAATGATATTGTCATAGAAGTTTGGATGTGAAATGCCCTGAAGTATAAGAGCCCTGCATAAAGAACCAAATTTTCTTAATAAGTCAATGTATCTATNATAAAATTTAGAGAATGTTTTTATCAATTTATGATATCTTAACCCTTGATGCAGAAGTTTTTCAGTGAGACAAAGATTTCGGTCAACATCGCTACATACTCATGCATATCGAACAAGTTGTGAAATGTAGACCCCGTAAGAAGGGGCTAACGTAACATCGCCGTCGAGATGGGGAAACTTGACTATAGGGAAGGAAAAATCATCCCTTTTATCAGAAACCTTTGTGTTTAACTTTCCTGATTTTATTGATATATCAAGATCAAGAAAAGGAGTATAATCACCGCTGCTATTGGATTTATTTAAAGTAAGTTCTGCAGGATAAATTTCATCTGTAAATTTAGAAAATTCAGGATTATATCGTCCAAATATATATATATATATATATATATATATATATATATTGTTAATTTTATCCACTAAATGCTGCTTAGAAGGGTCTTCTTGAATTTTTGAATTGTGACTCGTAGCAATAAAGAAATAAATCTGCTATGAGAGGTGCACAGTTGGTACCCATGCAAATACCTATTTTCTTGTATTGTATCTGTAAATGAAATTGATGGATCTAGCATCTTTTATTTAAAGATCTTTTTACTAGTCTCTGAAGAAATTCAGTCTTGCATGAATATAAAAAAAAGTCTGCGAGGAGAAGTGCACAATTAGTTGCAATTGGTATAGCTGCTTGCTGTTGATAAATAGCACCTCCAAATATTACAAATATATTATCAATTAGAAAATCATGCATGCTACACACCTGGTTTTCATCGTTACATACTTTTCCTTTTAATTTGGTTTTTAAAAAATGTGGATTTATAACCTTCAATTTTTTTTGAAGGGGAAACTTTGCTTTTCGAATGATGTCTTTAATTCGTGATTATAGTTTATCATTTTCGAAAAATCATTCTTGTAACATGTGGTGGAATTTACTTCAGTCTTCCCAGATATGATCCGTTGTCATATATCTCCTATTGTTAAACTATGTTGTACGCTGATCGCTTTGTTTTAATTTGACCATACAGAAATAAATAGTGTTTTATTTTACCGACTTATTATACATCATCATTTAAGATCGGCCGAAATTGCTTCATTTTGAAGATCTTCAAAATTACTTTCCAATAGGGTCCAATGCAAAATTATGTTCTTCGCTGGTGGCTATATTTTTTGTTAGATTCCGACGAACTGTACAATACTAAGGCTGTTTATACATTATGTTGATTTCAGTGGGGATTTTCGCATTGGGTTAAATACTACGCTATGCTTGCACTCTGTTAACAATGAAAGAAAATTGGAGTAAATACACATGCCATAAAATCTCTACAATTTCATGTTATAAGTAAGCAATGGAACGAAGCTTTTAGTGTTGCTCTCATCCTGAAGTCACACAATGTGGCCTTCAACAATGAGCAAACATTCATACATCATAGATGATGATGAAAATGTGAAATTTAAATTGAATGATTACAATAGATCATATGGACCCTTTGGGACAGGTTATAATGAGAAACCTAAAGAGGTTATTGATATGCTAATCAAAATTATCTCCACTTGGAACTATACAAAACTAACTTGGTACAGGGAAACAACCGACCGAGGTTTGCAGGTACTCTGTTTGAACATGAACGAATTGCTACCATTGAAAGAGTTTTCTTTGCATTTGCAATGCGCTTTTTATTGTAACCTGTTAACAATATACTAGTAGATATTAAGAAAATACAACAGAACTTATTCTTCTACACGGACACCTTTTTATCTAATTATAATCAGCTATATACATTAGAAATATTCAAGTGTAATGTACAAGGTTATCGTAACCTGGGAAATGATGGTGCATTGCCCTACAGGACATTGACCTAAATTACAACACACTAGTTTTTACGTATAGCTTATAAATACAAGTCAATGAATGACAACCATCTGATCCATCAGCTTACAGCAAAACACAGTGCAGCAAAATAAGCTCATCAATTGGAATGAATAATAAAAAGATGATAAACACACACAAACAAACCTATATAGAAGAATGCGACTCTTGAAAAAATTCGTTATTACTGTATTGAAAAGTATTGATTTTATTACAATAATGTCTATTGATTCCAGCATCTTTTGTTTATACAATGATAATTTCACATCGATTTGCTGTTGTAGACAGTGAGGACTGTGATAAAAACAATGGAATGCTGAGCATTCTACTATCTTGGACATCTTTTCCGTGAGACAACTTTACATTTCACTTGTTGACCCTAGAATACTAATTACAGGGTTCATTGTTAACTCTCTGAATAACCTGACAGGAGGTAATTCGACAAATTTTTGAGCCTGTCGTCTCATAATCAATATACTAATTTTCACATGATTCATAAGTTCATTCACCTTTACCTTAAGTTAGAGCAGATTCCACGATAATCCCCGAAAGCTGACATATAAATCTTATTTTGTCAGGGATAGGTTGTCATAACCTGGGTCTCTTGATCAGTAGGCCGTTGAACTTTGAGAGTTTTTTTTATCAAATTATTTATGATTGATTTGAAACCATAATTGAACAGGTACAAATTTGTAGTAGTGATACTATTTCTTTATCTCTGAGTGCACAGCTATCTCTGTGTTGCTCTATAAAACATAAAGTACAAACAATAAGAAAATGAATTAAACTTGAGTTTTCTTTCTAAGGGACCGACAAGGGAGGGGGGGGTATGTTTTTTTTTTCTGGACAGAAAAAAAAATTTATTTTTTGCACATGTACCAACAAAATATTTTTTTTCAAAATTAACATTATTTATTTGGGCAGAAAGCCTCCTTCAGAATTTTTTTTTCATCATTTTGGCAGCCAAAATATTTTTTTTACATAAAATCAGCTCCAATATATTTTTTTTAGAAAAAAAAACCATAGCCCCCCCCCCCCTCCCCCCATGGTCGGTCCCTAAACAATCAGTGATTATCATAATACAGATGATGGCGTCAGTGTGTGTATTAAACAGGAACTTTGTCCTTTCATTGTCTTGATAGGAAGGAGTAATTACAGTTGTACAAGTTTAATAAAAAATGATAAGATGGAAGCTGACAGTATTTATTCATTTTTATTTTGTTATTGTTCAAAGTCTTTTTGACGAATTTTCAATAAATGTTGTAAACATCACTAAATGTCCTTTTGTGATCTGTATCAGTATCAGTGAATGACTGATGTATTATATACTGTCAACTAGTTATTCATGGTAAATATTTCTCCTATACATTCGCCGTTTTTCAGGACATTACTGTTTCTAAATTATTTCTTTTATGAAATTGAGCACAGTATAAGTTGTTTACAAATCAGTGTCATTGTGACCGACAAGTCGATGAACTTTGTATGACTTGCGGAATAATATTGTAGAAAGTAACATTTTTATCATAAATAAACCCAAATAAACAGAAATCTCAATAATGATTTTAAGTGCAGAAAAACTCAGTTGTTGGAGATGCTTCTTGTTTTGTTTATTGCACTTATGAAATAAAACTCAATGGCAATTGGGTAAAATCAGGCCAAAATACTTCTGCTTCATATATTTCAATGCCTTACGTATATTGCAGTAGACGACAACTGTATATATGTCTAAAAATGTACGACAAAAACCTGTTTTGTGTTTTTTTCTATGTTTTGTGAGTGTTTTTTTTTTCTTTTTGCTGAAATATAGTAATTTCTTTTAATTGGCTGAAAATATATTGTATATTAATGAAATTGTATGTTAAAAAATGTATTACAATTAATCAAGTCAGCGACTAAATAAAAGTATGGTATCATCTCCCCGAATAATCATTTTATAAACACGAGGAAATTTTGTATTACCAAAGAAATACTAAGATGATTCGTGTCAGACGTACAAAAAATATTACAAATTCAAGGCGAAAAAATATATTATTTACAAAATATTCCTACGAAATTGACAGTTGTCAGTACTTCGGTGCTGTTCCGAAAACCGATTTTATTTGGAAACATGTAAAATCTTAATTTTTGTAAAATTTTATATAAGGCTAGGGAGTATCTCCCTCATCTAGAACTCTACGGTAATTCTGTGTAAAAATCGTATGTCCTTATAGAACACTAATCAATATGGAACGACGTATAATATTTTTGGGTGCAGAAAAACTCAGTTGTTTGAGACATACTTTTACTTTTGTTTATTTTATTTATGAAATGAAAATTTAATCGGTTATCAAAATGGTAATTTGTAAGAGTTGTGTAAAATTAGGCCAAATTCCTTTTGTTTCATATTTTTCAATGTCGTGGCGATTGACCATTGTATAAATATTTTTATATAAATATTTTGAAAATATTCCGCTGAGCAAAAATCCTCATCATGCAATGAAAACCAACACACACTTGCTATCATCACTATGCAAGTAAATGTTATATTTATTAAGCATTATAGTCTCATTTTCAAGGTAATTCTTATTTTGCTTTCTTTAGTAGATGTCATACTGAACAATTATTAATACGAAAGTTTTTGTTTGATTGTAATCGATTTCCTCAAAGATGTTAAAGTAGAAACTTCAAATTGTTTTTGATACTACCGCAATGGAAGGGGGTGCCATAAAACCGGTTTAACCCACCATTTCTTTTGAAATGCTGAAATGCCTGTACCAAGTCAGGCCTATTGCGGGTAACAGTTTTTTGTCGGTATATTTGTTTTCTATGTTGTATCACAGTTTTATTCTTTATAATCCAGATTTGTGGTTATAATATCTATGTACAAAGAGAAAAATATATGTTTTTCAAACTTCCACCTTGGTCTTGTTTGAGGGTTAGAGAGGTTATATGTACCATTGAATTTAATTGGTTTTATCTTAGGGTTTGAAAATTACATTTTCCAGATGGCCACCAAACCGATTTTTTTCACAACCTCATATTACTTAGTTTTGGAATGAACATTTCACTGTATTACGACCTGCTCTGGGACACTACTGTAATAGAAGGCAAGACTTGGTGACCATAAAACCGGTTTAACTCATCATTGCTGTTGTAATTTCTATACTGAGTCAGAACCATTGCAGTTGACAATTCCCGGAGGTTTCTACCAGTTTTGTCTTTCCTGTTTGTCTCATGGACTTCGGCTCTTGACAACTCTGTTCGGTAATTTTGTTCTAACTCCCATTTTCTTAATATATTGGCAAACATAGCAATGTCCCAACTGTTCTGGTCGAGAGCATTTAATCAACTTTTTCCCAATTTTCATATACAAAATACAGATTTGAAGGACAAGGTGCGATAAGGAGTTGATTTGGCCCAAGATTCCAGTAAATTTCTAAGGTAGACACCAAGATTTAATTTCATGTTCGTTTCAAAGCTAAGATCCCATTTACAGAAAAAATACAAAATTTAGAACCAATGACGTCACAATAGGTAAAGTTCTGACGTCATGAATTGGATACTTTTGAGCATTTGCATAGAAAGATATCGAATTTGGCAGATTTCCGAACAGTTTTCCTAATCGGAAATATCGAGCACATTCAAGAACCAATTAGACATTTTACCAACTTATTGTTATAAATGAATTGAACCTCTCATACAAATATTTTTGTGGTTCTTGCATATGCTCAATATTTCCTTTACAGAAAAAGTAGTCAAAATGGGTCAAATTTGTCATTTTTCTACAAAATCTTCCATTTGTCCCTTCTTCTACACTCAAAAACTCAATAATCATACATCAATATTTGAGAAAATGGTACTTTTTACTGAAAAGCCATACCCATAGATTATTTCAATGAAAAAACTCGAGGAATTCAACCAAATTAATTTTTCCGGCCAAATAAGGACCTTAGCGCCCCTACTTCTTTGATGGATATTTCTAAAATGTTCAGGCATAAAAAACATGATAAAGATAAAGAAATCATGGTCTTGTGCCCTCTTTTTTTTTACAACTCTTGGGAATAGAACCAGGATGTCACCTAGGTGGTTCATCTTATTTGTATACGTCTTGTAGTTACGTCACATTTGGTATGACGACTGCTAAAAAAGTTGTAATTATGTTATTTGTTATTATGATCAAGTGTTGACTACTTTTAAAAGAAAAGGTCATGTTAACCGGGAGGTCAGCGACCCATACAACAGGTTTGACAATGTGAAACAGTAGTCAAATTCTTTATGACTGTGTGAGTCGAGTCTTAAAGTAGCACAACAGTCTTCTGCAGGAAATTGTCAGTCCCGTACTTTGTATACCTATAACTTTGTTATTAGATAAGGTACAATGACAAATGATGTATCAAACGAAAGGAAAAATTCCTTTTACGTATCAATAACCTAATAGCTTACGTTTCAAAAAGAACTTTACAATACTTGATGACATTACAAGTGAAACGATTCCAGCATGAACGCGATAATTTATAAATAAAAGGAATGAGAAAGCTGACTACAGTTGTATATACATACCCTACAAGTGTACCTATTTTCAATTTTGTAGGACATTTTAGCGCATTTATTATTTCTATCATTTTACATGCATTTTATTTGTTTTGTTTTGATTTCTTTTATATTTTTTTATTCATAACTCCCACCTGTTAGGATACAAAAGCATATGAGCAGTATACATGTAGCTTAAGTTTGAAAACATATATAAACCGGGAACTTTCAACGTCTCAAAGCAAGACCTTAATTAAGGTTGTGGTCTTCCGAATATGGCAAATTTCACATTTTTGCACTTGCTATAGTCACCCATCATAAATTCATGGTTAAAGTTAAATTTCACCTTTTTGCACTTGAAGTGCAGCGGCAGATTCTTTTTAACGAGTTTAATGTCTCAACATAACACACACCTATATGATATATCGTTAAACCGGGTCGTCAAACATTCGTATCGGCCGATTTTAAAGTATCAGAGGTCAAAGGTCAAATGTATAAAATTTGTGAAATATGGTGTTTTATGTTCAATTGACAGTCGCGAATTACTGAATTGAAGTATACGAATAAAAATGATTTTGTAGGTATCCTATAAAGTTGCTCTTCACATCACATCAAATCAATGTACCATCTCTGCTACAAAATGGCTTTAAATGACGTTTTCTTACTTGCACTTGTTGTATTGCATTTGAATTGAATTCTAGTTCACTTAATTTCAAAAAACGTTCAAAAAGAGTGACCTGAGTACATTTGAATACGGTAACGGCAATGTCCTCGGTGAAGTTTTGGGAAAAAAGGTTGCAAAGCGGATCGGAGGAGACATACGTTGCTACCATAGAACTTATCACAAAGAACGTAAGGATTTCTTTTTACATAAGTTGTCTCATAACATTTGAAAAACTATTATTTCAATCCCAAGAATCAGAACACATTGAAAACTTGTATTTGATCAGCCATTTGGCCCAAACGGCCTTCCCTTTGCGCGTCCGTCCGTCTGTGGTATCGTATTCGGACTAAATCTTTTTTGTCGTTTTATGTAGGTTTTGATATTTTTTATGTCATGACAGAATGCTGGAGAATTTTTATAGTGGTGATCCTTGACCTTGCACTTTGCATTTTAGGTCGTAACATTGGTTTTTCAATTGCTGCTTGTCGAGACATTCATTCCAAAACTTTGTCGGGAACTACCTACAATCACAAAGCTATCACTGTCACAAGATCACTGGGAAAGAGGTAAACCATAGAAGACAAAGAATTTCATAGGCATCTGTCAAGCCTCTCCCTCTCAAAGTTTGACCCATAGTAGTTCTTTCATCTGACTGGTAGTAGCTTATTTCACTTGACTAACTATAGTTACATAAAGCCGATGGTAAACAATTAGGACTGAATGTTTCAGTCTTTTGTTTGATGCCATTTCAATTGATGATAGTTTGATAATGAACCCGGTTTCGTATTATTTAGTTTGACGTCGATGACAAGGGGCTTATGCCAAATAAATGATTAACCTGTTTGTCCAAATGAAAATCACGTAAAATAGTAAAGCCTAACGGAATAAAATCTCCTGCATTTTAAGTAACATCCTACACATCTTAGCTGACGTATATATGTCTCTATTTAAATATGCAGATCTTTATATCGCGAGTACCATACAGTGAAATGTATTCTTTCTCATTATTTGCTCCTCTCACCAGAATTACTTCCTAGAGGCTCCAAATACTGGATGAGTCTCTAAATTGAAGATAGAGGAATGCCCTGTCTATGCGAACCTGATAAGGAAAGCCTGGCCGACAAACATTGTAGACTAACCATTTAGGCGCTACTCTTAATATATATATAACATTGCATGAGTGCGTCGCATTAAAGAGTCACGTGGTTGACATCAAGGTATGGTTTTGGTACTGGATTTGGCTTCCTATTTCGGTATTTTTGGAATTGAGTACTTCTTTTTTTTACTACTTTTGGATTATGGCTTTCCATATTATTTGATTTTAATGCTACTCCTTGAAACATGCGTACAGCATAACGGAATTTAGTGTTTTTATGCAACATCCATATTTTTGTATTTTGGGCATTATGTTAAAAAGAGGGTTATATATTATGCGTGAGGATGTTTGGAATAGAAATTTCAACACCATTTTCAACTTTAAACTTTATTTTGCAATCTGATATTTCAGATAACCATATAAATACAAAGTATAATTGCAACGATGCAATAAAAATAACTTTCATTTTGAGGTTAGTCAACAACAGGTTACAATTTTTTTTTCATTTGTTCGTCTTGAACAAGGTGTAATCTTTTGAATTTGCCATTATACTTTGTATTTATATGGTTAAAATACAAAAATATGGATGTTGCATAAAAACACTAAATTCCGTTATCTAAACAGGATCTAAACTTTTAGACAGGTAGCCCCATACATGAGACAAAATTCGTAAATAATCGCAGCGCCCAATGCAATATAAAGACCCCCATCTATTTTTTTCTACAAAATGTAGCCTTCTATACGAGCAGAGTGAGTCTGCTCTTTTGTCTTTTTGATTAGATCCTATTATTGTTTGGAGAATTCTTTTGGACAGACACGTCAATATTAGAGGCATATACCCTTCTTATTTACTGAAACCCAGTGGTAAGGAAAAGTTTCTTTATTATAAATACATCGGCATACAAATACAGAACCAAAAGACAGAAGGGAAAATTCTTAAATCGAAAATCCAAAAACACAGCCAATCAGATTTATCACAAATGGAGAGTATATGACAAAGACGAAACAATTAAACGAAAAAGAATAGAAACGCCACAGAACTAAAGTATTTGCAGCGTGAACCCCACAAAAACTAAAGGTATCATTAGGTGCTCCGAAAGGGTAGGTATGATCTGCTCCATATATGAAAATATCAATTATAATGGCATCAAAGGCAGGACAGAAACATTTAGTCCAATCTTTGACCAACAGCTTTCTGTCGTAATTCAGTCAGGTCAAATCAGCTAAACAAGGTCACCTCAGAGAACTGATTATGAGTGCTGTGTGTCAAATGTGAAAAGGTACATATCATTAACTGAGCTTTCAGGGGCTTGACAGATGCATATAAAGCTTTTTTTCTATAATTTACCGATTTTGAGAGTGATCGTCTTGTGAAATTGTCGGCATTTCTTGATAAAGTTTGAGGATGTCTCGAATACTGGTAACAATAATGTGACCCAAAGTTCAAGGTCACTGGTAAAAAAATAAAGGTTTGCCGCAAATTGTCATGACATGTTAAATACCAAGGCTTACATCAAACGCAAAAAAAGTTTTAGTCCGGATACGACTATATGACGACTATACGACGATACAACGTCTGTCTGTGACAGACAGACGGACGGGTAATCGGACGGTCACTTCGACGGAATGGCTGATCAACTATAAGTTGTCAATTTGATGACAGCTTTGGTGTCCTAATTATCAGTGTTTTCATATGTTAAGTGACAGCTTTTAAATAAGGAAGTTATATAAGTCCTAACGTTTTATTGTGGCAACGTGTGTCTCCTACCGATTTTACCCAAACAAATACGTGGACATTGCCGTTACCTTATGCAAGCGTATTCGGTCAATTTGTAGAACAAATATTAAAATTTTAGTAAACTAGAACCCTCTTTAAAGTAAATACAACAATTGCAAATAAGAAAACGTCCGCTTTGCAGACGGTGCATTATTTATTTGTGCTGTACAGAGCAACTACATAGGATACTTGCTAAATCTTTTTGTTTCGTGTAAATCATTTTAGTTTTTCGGAACTGTCGATTGAATACCTAACCCTAAATTCACTAATTTTATACATATGACCTTTGACCTTCAATATTTCAAAATCGGTCGGTAAAAATGTTTGACGACTTGGTTAATCTAAAAGTACTGATTCAGCTCTTTCCAACGCTATATTAAATGGGTGTGTGTTATGTCGGTACATTAAAGTCTTTTTTTTCCTGGCCATACCGCTGCACTATTGCTCTAATCACCCTTTAACATTCATGGTTGAAAGTTAACTTTATATATCAAAAACATAGTAAAAGTTTTAGTTTAATGCAACGAAAAACTTCTCTATTTTGTTACTATAGTTGTGATTACGAAAACCAAAGGTACATATTGTATATGAAAAAGAAAGGAAATGGGGTAAATGTCAAGGAGACAACATCCCATATCCAGGTTAAAACGACAAAAAAAAAACAAAACATCTAGGGGTCACCATATGGTCTTCAACACAGTGAGGAACCTCACACCATATAGTAAAATGGAATAAAAAAGATGGAATATAAAAGATAACAGGAAACACCTACAAGTAAGCCCTAAATGGCCCGAAAAGGTAAAAAAGTGAATAAATTAATGGAAACAAACCACATCCAATAACCCAAATATCAAGAAACTAAAATTTTATAAGAAGACAAGGACAAGCCAATGACCAACATATTCCTGACTTGGGACAGGCGCAAAAATTGCGGTGGGGTTAAACTCGTTTTCTTGGATCCAAACCCTCCCCCTAGGCTAAAAATAAATACACAAAAAGACTCACAGTAAAAATCAAACTAGAAAAAAGTCCAACTTATCAAGACGAGTACCCTAACAATGAAGTACATAAAACATGACGACAATACACACAGGTACTGTCCGGACAAATGCTCGCAGTTACTGACAGCTAGCTAAGGACATAATTTCCGTTGACTATGATATCAAGCCTTCTTACAACTGAAATTTCAATTGAAATACTTCTAAATAGATTTGGTATAACAATTGTGTTTTCGTATCTTTCAAACCTTAGGTAATTTGTTCTCATGATGTAAAGTTGAAAAAAAAACCTTTCAGTTTTATAGATATCAGAAGGTGGCTTTTTTATTATTATGAAAATTCAGACTGGGCATTAAGTAAATAAACATAACCCATCTTATTCTTTGGCTGCAAATTGCTTCACTCCTCTCTTAAATTAAATTTGACAAATGCACCACATACTACTAATGGTATGAAATTTGTAAACTATTGAAATTATATGAGGGAGCAGCAAAGTTGCATTCTATTATCATTTTTGGTAACTATAGACTATCAGATATACTAGTAAATATTTTAGGTTTTAGATAAATTTTCGATTTTTTAGACTTTTTTTTAGTATATTTGATAATTTCAAAATAAGTTTTGAATGTTTTATATTAATTTCTATATTCATGTACCATATTTAAAATGTTTGCTATTTCTTTTCAAATTATACAAAGTTCTCATTTTCAAATGTAAAAATATATTTCCTCGTGAAGATATCTCAGATAAATTTAATGAGAGAAATCAGTTATTTGTGCAGATTATCTGCCGGTTTAAAGTGACTGGATGTGGGGACTTTTGAGTCTTAAAACGGCTCGTTATTGATCGGATTATAACGAAACACGATGGACTAATTAGAAATATGATGTAAATTATGCTTAATAATAATTTAATTGTGGAGAATACATTAATAGAGGTTTAATAGATACGAAAACACAATTACGACCATTTGATTTATTTTTACTATTTATGGATGCAAATGAAAGGAGATACATAAATACAAATGTACATGTAATACTCTTAACAAGGAATCATAAAGTGCAAAATTTTGAAAATTGCCATCATCAGTACTTCGGTGCTGACACAAAAACATATTTTATTTCGATATCAAACGTTAACAAAATTTTGCTTGAAACGCAAGAGTATCGATCCCTCTTGCATAGCTATATCTTTAATTGATTTTTGTTGTTCCGATGATTTCGATATTTTTGGTCATATGCATCTCTTTATCAGATTTTATTAAATTTTGGTTACAAGCAGTTATTGTTAAAATTTATTTCACAACCACTATGCTCAACATTGTCGAATTCTGAAATGTTTTTTTTTATCTTTCGTCCCCTCCCCCCTTTCACTTGTGATTTCTTTGAAAAGTTAGCTAACAGGTTATTGAACTCCCAGAGAAACCAGCTGATTAACTTTTTGACTTTTTTATTGTGTTATTCGTTTTATTATGAACAAGACTAAGCTCTTAGCGAACTAATCTATCATAATCAAATAAAGTAACATTCAACAGATCTCTGGTTTTCCCATCTAACAATGATGCGTGTAATTATTTTGTGAAGGATTGTATTGACCTAGGTCAAACATCGATTGCTAGAAAGTTCAATGAACTATCGGTCACCTTCAGTAGAATACCTTATTGTCAAACAGAATATATTCCACTGTCTGTCTACTGACACTGAGGACCAATAGTAATGTTAGAATTTACATTTATATGTTTAATTAGTTAAGTATCACGAACCTGCTTGTATGAGCATATGAGGTTAATATTGTTCGTTTGTTTTAAATAAAAAAATAGTCCCATGGTCCCCATAAACAGGTTTAACCCTACCGCTGGCTTTTGCTAGTGCCGGTACCAAGTCCGGCTGTCCCGAGATCCTATCGTTGTCTACGTTTGTCTTTTGTCTTATACGTGTTTTTCTTGTGTAGTTCCCTTGCAAATTGTTGCATGTAATTATGATTTTCAGCCATTGTAGGTGTTTCCTGTTGTGCCAAATGATCAGCAGAAAAACATTATCACGTTAAAAATGTTCAACAATATCTAGCAAAATCTGTGAATATTAAGCATTAAATTAAATTAATCACCTTTGGAGTAAGTTAAGGCTAACATTTTATAGTAAGTATCGTTGACGTAATTTTTGAAACTTCTTAAAATAACAAAATACCGAAGTTACTGTAAATCTAGTTACTGCATATGGCCATTTCGACAACTAATGTATCATCAGTGCACATAAAATCTCAACATTTGAAGACAATAAACCCAAAGATATTTTAAA
>MJUU01052982.1:0-10464 GCA_002080025.1 Modiolus philippinarum | reverse complement strand
CGTTTGTCTTTTGTCTTATACGTGTTTTTCTTGTGTAGTTCCCTTGCAAATTGTTGCATGTAATTATGATTTTCAGCCATTGTAGGTGTTTCCTGTTGTGCCAAATGATCAGGACCAGGTTGTATGAAAGTGTCATTAGCTTAATGAATCCTTAAGTCTTTATTAAGTCTTAACAATCCATTTGGCTAATGACGTCTTAATGACACATTAAGCTAATGACTTTTTCATACAACCGGGTCCAGAAAAACATTATTACGTTAAAAATGTTCAACAATATCTAGCAAAATCTGTGAATATTAAGCATTAAATTAAATTAATCACCTTTGGAGTAAGTTAAGGCTAACATTTGATAGTAAGTATCGTTGATGTAATTTTTGAAACTTCTTAAAGTAACAAAATACCGAAGTTACTGTAAATCTAGTTACTGCATATGGCCATTTCGACAACTAATGTCTCATCAGTGCACATAAAATCTCAACATTTGAAGACAATAAACCCAATGATGTTTTAAACTGACAGAGAAAAAAAATAACCAAATATGATCTAAAGAGAACGCCAAAGTCAGCTAAGGACAGAGCTTTGCATGAGGGAGATACTCCTTAGTTTTCATCAAAATTTACAAAAAATTAGATATTGCAACTCTCCAAATAAAATCGGCTTTCGGGTCAGCACCGAAGTACTGACTACTGGACTGTTGAATACCCTCGGGGACTAACAGTCCACCAGCAGAGGTATCGACCCAGTGGTAACAAACAACAAAATACCGAAGTTACTGTAAATTTAGTTTCTGCATATGGCCATTCGACAACTAATGTCTCATCAGTACAGATAAAATATAAACATTTGGAAGACAATAAACCAGATGATGTTTATAAATGACAGAGAAAAAAAACAAATAATTTAAACAGAAAGCCAAAATCAGCTAAGGACAGAGCTTTGCATGAGACAGATACTCCTTAATTTTCAACAAAATTTAGAAATGTTGAAGATGCAGAGTGTAGCAAATCAATTGGTCCAAATAAAAATAAAGAGATACAGGTAATATGAAGGAAGGGAGATAACTCCAACACAGAAAACCTATCTAGAAACTCGAGCCATAGAATTAACAAGGCAGATCTCCGCAAAGGTACCGAAAACTCTCCAAATTTATTCTGTACAGCAACAATTTAGAAGAATTGAACGAAATTTTGGGACGAAAAGAGCGAATGCAAAATGTATCCCCCTATCTTGCACTGGGAAATTATTTGGTCAAATGGTCTTTAGTGGTACCTTGTATGAGAAAAAAAGCAAAAAGGAGAATTTTACGATAATTTTTTTAAATTTTGAAATTAGTAATGAAGTTAAAACATTTCGGAGATGAATAATACAATAGCTAAAACTGAAAACTTATAAATTTTATTTATTTTTAAGAATCACCTGCTGTGCTGTAACTTGAAATAAAAGGGTGAATATGCGCATTTTCCCACAGCATTGCATTACTTATATCTTCAAGAAAGTCTATTGTATCCCAGAAAGAAGTCTTGCATTTTTTATTAATAAATGTTTCAGGAATTTCATTAATCAAAAGAACTTAAACAAATACACCATGTGGATTCTGAAAATTCTCAAAAATATTTTCATGATTGTGGAAAAAAGCGGCAAGACAATCAGAAAATCACAAAACCCCACCTGACATCATAAAGAAACGGATTTCCATCACTTGATTGCGCTCTTTTAAAAAACGAATGACAGGTGTGTCTTACTGTTGTGTCGGACACTGACCTTTTCATTGACAAGGAAATTATTTTAATGTTCGGCCTGTGTCGTCACAATGCGGGTTCATGTTGGAGGTTGTATTATAGTATCCAACGTCAGTACAGTGTCAATGTACTGCAATATTTTGAAATTACAGTAAATTTAGTTTCTGCATATGACCATTTCGTCAACTCATGTCTCTTCAGATCAGATTCAAATATTTGGAAGACCATCAACCAAATTTTGTATATTTAATAAAGCACAAATAACCAAAAAGATCCAAATGGAAAGCCAAAAACAGCCATGGACAGAGCTATGCAAAAAGGAGATACTACTTAGTTTTGTTTAAAGAAAAATTTTCCAAAATTTAGATATTGCAAGTTTTTAGACTGCTAAATCATTTATAATATGCGTTTTTCAGGCTTTTATACGGTTAAAACAAACTGTACACTGTTATTGAATTGGTGTAAAAATTAATGTCCTTCGGCTTTATCTACTCAAAAAGGGTTAATTGGAGTTGCAAATTAATCAAAAGTCACTTTAAAATACCAGAACAAGACAAAGTATATGCAATGTTCTATCAACTTTAAATTATATTATTTTTTTCTTCATATATAATGTGGCATACATGCAGCAATTGGAGAATAAAGGGAAAATATTGAGAGAAGATTTTCACACCGAAGTTTGACATCTTGTATCAAAAACGTTTTCCATAGAATATCAAAATATCTTGGTCAGAGTTTTCATTCCAAGTACATTATCTTACACTAATACTCCCTCAACGGGTCTAAACAGATGCATTTTTTTCATTACTGGTAATGTTTCTTTAGCACAATCGGCCCAAAGAGCTTTTGCCATCACACGGCAGTGTTGCCCGCCCGTCAACTTTAAAAAATCACTTCTGATGTCACTCTTGTTTTTTGAGAGTTCACACTGTTAGTGCTTTAGTTTTTTGGGTTGTATATGTAATGTTCATGTGTTTTGTAGGCATGTGGTGTCTTTGGTCTTCCGTCTTCTGGTGTTCTTGCTTTTGCCTTGTCCCTGGACTTTGATTTGTGTAATCGTGTGCCTTGTTCCTTCGGTATTCAACTGCCGTTGTTCTGAACCGCTGGGCAAATCAAAACAAACAAAATCAAACAACATTGCTACTGTTACTGAAAATAAATCAAAGTAGTAAATTTGCTGTTTTTGCAAATAATTCAAAAGCCGTTCCAATTAAAAAAATCCGGCTTGAAAACAAGTAGCTTGACAAAATCAACCTTACCCGAATAATTTACTTCACGAGTAAGCAATACTAATACTACATTTGTTTTCTGTTGTTTTTGCTGTTTTTTTTTATTTGGTAACAGTTTGGGCACAAAATTGTCTTAGCGGTATTGCTTCTGGATTCTGTTATCGATATACAGCCATGCTTTGATTTTTCAAAATTTTTATTCGCTGATTGCTTCTCAGTATTTGCCATGCCACTCGTTTTACTTTTGTCTAAAGTAAGCAAAGTTTTTTAGAAGGGCTAACAGAGGAAAAAAACATTTAGCCCAGTCCTTTAATTTCAGCTTACGCTACATAAACAATGTATTGTCTCTTAATAATCCAAATTGTATAAGAATATTTATCCCAATGAGCTTGAAATAAAAGAGACTACTGATACACTTACTTCAGCGTCGCACTAAGATCTTTTGCTATAAATTGACTCAGATGGACGTTTGATTGTAATTTAAGCCATATCCCAACGCGATGATTTAATAAACTTCCAAGTTGGGAACTTTTTCTTCTTTAGCAGTAATCTACCTTCCTTTCCAGCAAATGGAGTGTATTTCACAGTTGATTCTAAGCTGTCGAGCATGTATAAACTCCGACAGCTCACTCACCAACTGAATAATGACCTGCAGGCGTATCAGTGTTTTAATCCTTATAATCCCAATTTGGTATATTAAAAACTGTGTGATACATGTTAACAAAGCTTTTACTTGCTGCACTATATTTTTGAGCAGCGGATTAATGGACATACGGGAATATAAATCCTTTTCATGACGTTAACCAATGAAACTGGGCGTTAAAATTACAATTAATTGGAATTATATCATTATACGTCTAGTAAAATTTTGGAAATAGGGAAGACTTGAGAAACACCTCTTTGCAGGGGACCATTCAAGGACCATTGCAGCCTAGTTTGGTTCCATTTTGCCAAGTGGTTTCAGAAGAGAAAATCTTTGAATGAAAAGGATATGCCGGACGGACGGATGACGGACGAAACGTAATGACAAAAACTCACATGACCTTTTAGGCCAGTTGAGCTAAAAAGGGAAAGAAACATTTTTTTTTCAAAAGCACTATCTCCCTCGTGCAAATGTCTTCCCTTATCTGTCTTTGGTGTTTCTTTTGGGTGTTTTAGTCATATTTGTTCTGCAGTTGAAAACTCAACTTTCATAGGCAATTGATATGAAATTTTGACCAAACAAAAAGTAGTGATATTACCTTTCTGTTTTTGTTACATTATGTCTATTAGCTGCCCTTTTTTCTTTCTCTTAATCTTTTTTTCGATTGTTTATTTAGAGGAACTATTAAGTCTTCAGATTTTATTCCTAATTAACAAGCCAACATGTGACTTTGCACTAATTTGAAAACCATTTTCCAAAGGTATCAGATTTATTAGTATTAATTAGAGGAAGTACTACATGTTTTTATTTATTTTAGTGTTTTTCGAACTGGAGATAATTGCAAACTTAAATTATACCAAATAGTCGTCTGTGTAATTTATTATTTTTCAAGGCCTACATAAGAAGATTTACATGCTTATCCCAACAGGTTGTTCGCTGTCTTCAGAAATTGTGAAATTTGTACCTGTATATAAATTGCTCTCATTTTATTTTATACAATATATTTTGTTTACAGACATTGTCATAGTAACAAAACATTTAAACAAAATCAATGTTATTTTACTGTGATCAATATCAGCAACATACATCACATCCCGGTTTTTGAGTTTATTGTCCGGTCAAAGCTGATTACGCATTCTTGTGTAACTATATACAATAAAAGCTATTAAGATATTTTTACCTCTACATAACCTTGTCCGTCCTATGAACCCTACTATAATTTATTATTATTACTTAATAGTAAATTGATGTTTTTATTATGAGAAAAAATAACTGAAAAAACGTCCATTATTTTGGGGTTATGATAAAAAATGCATAAGATTTTAATGTATATGTAACTTTAGTTATTATAGTATTAATAAATTAAGTGAAAAGGGAACAAAACTTTTACCAGAAAGTGTCCAAATGGCCGTATATTTTTAAGACAAAATTGGTGCCATCCATAGAGAAACACCTTGAGATGTGCCAATGAAAGAAATTGGAGTAAATGCACATGACAAAAAGTCCCTACAAAAAAGGTAAAAACAAGAAATCGAACAACGCTTTTATTGTTGTGTTTCATCTTGAAGGCTTCGCACACCCCTCACAATAAAATCAAGTAGCGGCTGGAGCGGAATAAAACTCACCATTTGAAAGCCGTGCGTTCAAATTAAAAAAATATCGGAAACGTTACTTACTTTTTGCCGTATCATTTTTACTTCGAAAGCCACGAAATCGCCGAAGAGTTCTTAATATAAAGCTGCGATGGAGCTGAAAATTGAAAACCCTGAAAATCTACACACGGTAAAAACTGGTAGTTATCCTCGTGTGCTGCATAGAAAATAACTAATGTATATGCTTTAAATTCAAATTCAAATATTTATTGGATAAAGCACAGACGATAGCGTAATCCATACAATACACATAAACAAACACTACAAACATTAAAACAGTAAGTAACAACAGTAAAATAATCTAACTGTATGCCTAATGCATTTATGACAGAACAGTATGTTCATCTACACCAGATTGGTTGACATCGACTCAGGTTTTACGAATTTGAAACGCTTCTTTTAAGAAAGAGCAAATCTCTTTGGCATCTTTTATATCATTTGGATCTAGTATTTTTCTAATAAAATCAATATCTTTTTCTATATTTATGAATATGTTGAATTTTTTCCTTATTTCATTGTATAAAGGACAATTTATAATGAAATGTTGTTCATCTTCAACTATGTTTTTACAATGATTACAATATCTTTCTGCGGCCGGAATTTTTGGTCTAGAATATCTTCCAGTTTCAATAAGTTGATTGTATATGCTTTATAGAAAATTATTAAAATTATAGACTTCATTCGATCAACAGTAAAAAGGAAAGTACAATCAGAGACATATGATTACATGTCTCTGGTACAATTTATCAAAAGTGAATTAAAAATCAGAGGTAATTCCGCAATCACGTGAATATTCGAATCTGCTGCACAAAGATGCTTCATTGGGAAATTAGTGATGGCAACAGAGTTCAACTTATATATGTAGGTTCCATTGCTATAAATAGCAAATCCAGCCTTCGGTTTTCGAGTTATTGCGTGAGGGACGGACATATTAACGTCCATTTAATTGTCAAACACAGCGTGACACAAGAAAACAAAAACGATTTTAATTCCCCGTATTTATTCTTTACATATTTATAACAAATGCATTAGAGATACATACGAAAATCATTGGTAAAATTGTGCTATAGAATCAGTTCTCTAATTTTCTAATACAGCAGATAGATGTGTATATATTTTAAGGGCTTTCGAGTTTCAGCTCCATTGGAGTTTTGATTACAGTTTGAAGACCTTCATTTTGTTGACGATTTTTGTTATTTTTTTACAATCGAAGGTTTACAATGGGAAAGTGGTGATGATCATCATACATGTAACAAACAATGGAAATGTTAAAAATAATTTGTTCAGAAAACAGAATGAGAATCAATTTATAAAAATAAGTTTTGTTTTCATCATTCGCAGTATCCTAAGTTATTTCTAACGAAACCAAATACGAGTTTTGCTCATCCTAACTGATATGATTTAACAACATTATTTACCTTAAGGTAATAAGAATGATTAGTTTGAGATGACTGACTGCTTCTGATCCACCAAGGACACAAATAGCTATATTGTTCTTTAGTGTGAGAAAAACAACTTCATCCAAGGACAATGAAATTATTTTTTATTATGGTTTGTAGCATTTCACTGTTTCAGATCTTACAAACATGTATGTCATTCACCTTTAGTTAAAAAAAAACTGATATTATATACACAGATTCCAGGATTTCTTTCAGGGTAGAGTGACGATTCGTGCAGAATATTTTTTATAACACAATCCCTTGCAAAACAGGTGTTTTTCAGGTCGGCGCTATATCCAGGATGTCTGCCAGTGATTAACATAATTACAATATTGTACTCTATTCAAATACACATTCAAGGATCTTCTCCTCTGAAACTGTTGAGCGCATTGGATCCTAACTTGACCACAATAGTCTTTAATCAAATTTCCAAATGAAAACCAAAGCAAGAGCCAAAATCATACATCCAGAATACGTGGGAATGAAAGGATTACATACAGACAGAGAACATAAACGACGAAGACTAAACAATCAGTACATAAAATAAACGTCACAAACAATAAAGCACTAACAGTGTGAAAAGATGTTTTTTTTCTTTCTTTAGATCAGCGCAATATCTAAGATAGCTGCCAGGGGGGAATATTTGTTAAACACTGGACCCTTTTGGAAAACACATTCACGATCTTCTCTTCAAAAACTGATGATGCCAATCGAAACCAAACTTGGCCACAATAGTTCTTAGATGCTCCCCTGCAAAAAAAAAAAGGTTTTTGTCAGGTCTGCGCGATATCCAAGATGGCAGCCAGCGAGGAACATTGTTTTAACATTGGCCAATATCGGGGAACACAATCAAAGATGTTCTCCTCTAAAACCACTTGGCCAATTGCAACCAAACTTGGCCACAATAGTCTTATGTTGTACCCAGCATAAGTAGGTGTTTTTTTTAAGTTCGGCGCTATGTTCAGGAACATAATTTTAATATTGGACACAATTGAAAAACACGTTCAAAGATCTTCTCCTTTGAAAAAGCGGAGCCAATTGGAACCAAACTTGGCAAAAATAGTCTTTAGGTCTTTAGCTGCATAAACGATGCTTTCAGGTCATCAGCTATATCCAAGATGGCAGCCAGTAGGGAACATTGTTTTGACATTGGACCCTATGGGGAAACACATTCACAGATCTCCTCTAAACCGGATGATGCAAATCGGAACCAAAACTCTATGCAAAAAGGTATTTTTCAGGTCCGTGCTATATTCAAGATTGTCGGGAGCGGAGAACATAGTTTTAACATCAGACCGTTTCTGAAAACACATTCAAAGATTTTTTTCCTTGGCCGCAATAGTCTGCAAAAAGATATTTTAAGGTTGTGGTTGTTTAAATGCTGTGACTGTCTTCTGTTGGTCTTTTTGTCGGGGAACGGATGACAGCGATTGTAAGAACACTTTACCTGTTGTGTATGTTTGTTGACGATCCCGCATCCGTTACATGTAATAACATAGATGCAACGTTGCTCGACATCTAGCAATGAATCTCGCTCAAACCGGTGCCAGTGGACGTCTTGAACTTATCGTGGGGTATGTGAGGCAAAAAGATGTTTTTTTTCAGGTTTTCCCTTTATCCTAGATGGCCACCAGCTGGGAACATAGTTTTATGTTTGGATCCTATGTGAAAAAAAACATTCAAAGATCTTCTCCTTTGAAACTACTGAGTCAATTGGAACCGAACTTGTCAAAACGTGTCCACAATATAGACTTTGTAGGAGCTTCCCACTCTTGATCAGTCTTGGATGTCTTTGATAAGTCTGCCAAAAAATTGTCATTTGTCTTGGCGGTTAGCTTCAAAATTGTAAACGAATGGTAATGATTGTTCCAAAAATGGTCATTATATTAAACACTACATTTTATATATTTGTCGAAAGCTTTCAGATAGATTCTTATCATTAAGGTTTATTTGATAGATTTGTAAAACTTTCCTCGCTGATAAACTATACATGACAAAAATGTTAAGAATATTAAGATCTATATTTTATGCATCAAGGGTTTAGATATCATAAATTATAAAAACATTCTCTAAATTTTATTAGCTAGCTTATGGAATAGCCTAGCTATATAGGTAGTTCTTGGGGGATGTGAGTAGTACGCTTGCGTAGTGAGGAGAACGCATGCGGAGAAGACTATTGACCAATAGGAATTTCAGATTCTCGAAAATCAAAATGGCGTCCAGTTTCGTCCTGATAAAACTGGGCGGGGTTGAATTTTTCTGTTTCCTTGTGGAAGTTGAAAAGTATTTTAAACATTTACCATAGGTGGTACTGGGAACAGGTGTTTTAGAGGATGATGGGATTGGTATTGCAATATTGCTTAGCCAGATTTGTAAATATAGAAATGATGAAAAGAATAAGAACAGCAATGTATAAATTTAAAACCAGAAGTTAATAAATAAAGTTGAGGTATTGTGCAATAATCAATAATATACAAATATTCCATTGTGTTAAACAAAGCGTGATTGTGGTTTGTGGAGATACTTAGGCAATGGAGAACGAAAGGTGGAAAGAGATAGAATTGCGTTTTTTAATTTGCGGAAGAATAAAGAGCTACCGATGTTTATTTGTGTGTGCTGAAAAAGGTTTATGTTTCGAAGCAAAGTACACGAGTAAGAATTTAATGCAAGAGATGAGAGGTTGAAAGAAATGTTAAAAGGAGAGAAGCATATTGTGTAACTCTTATGTGTGCTATTCTATACCTCCTCAAGCAATGATTAATAATTTAGAAATGGATAAAGCTCCTTTTGAAGAATTAAATACGCTAGAACATTTAATTTCTCCAGTTTTACCATTTTACAAAATTGTGATTTTACCTAAGAGTGATCAGCGAGCTGTACATGGTCCAGTTGTGTGTGGAGAATCCGACATGACAAAAATAACGAAAGGTATTGATATTGAGTATACAAATACATCATGAGCCACCACTCCCTTGTCAATCAAACACGCAATTTTCTATCGAAGGCTATTCCATAGCCTAGCGTATCGTTTTTATTTCATAAAAACCATTATCCGATTTATAACATCAACTTATGTTTATAAAGTCCCCTCGTGTTTTCTAGTTATAGATACATTGACTTATTAAGAAAAGTTGGTTCTACATGCAGGGCTCTTATACATCAGGGCATTTCACATTCAAACTTCTATGGCAATATCATTTACAAAGCTTATAAATTCAAAAATTGTCCTTCAAAACTTATTAATCCGTTGAACAAACTTATTCATAAAGGATATAAATACAGCAGTGTTGTTAAATCGTTACTTCTGGTTTTTGTTGGCAAAAATATTGATCATCTCCTAAATGCTTTACACCATAACAAAATTTAAACAATTTTTCATATTGGCAGTATTTGGCATTGCACAATATCATGTTCTTCTTTCATAATTGATGACGTTGTTATACCAAATCTATTTAGAAGTATTTCAATTGAAGTTTCATTTGTAAGAAGGCTTGATATCATAGTCAACGGAAATTATGTCCTTAGCTAGCTGTCAGTAACTGCGAGCATTTGTCCGGACAGTACCTGTGTGTATTGTCTTCATGTTTTATGTACTTCATTGTAAAGGTACTCGTCTTGATAAGTTGGACTTTTTTCTAGTTTGATTTTTACCGTGAGTCTTTTTGTGTATTTATTTTCAGCCATTCACCACACCTAGGGGAGGGTTTGGATCCAAAAAAAAAACGAGTTTAACCCCACCGCAATTTTTGCGCCTGTCCCAAG
>MJUU01052981.1:214453-225975 GCA_002080025.1 Modiolus philippinarum | reverse complement strand
GCTAAAGAGCTAACATTGTGAGTTAGGCTACAAGTAGAAATCTATTATACAGTGCGGCTTCGCCTTACCGTATAATAGATTTCTACTTGCAGCCTAACTCACTATGTTAGCTCTTTAGCCGATGATAATATATATTGAACAGCATGTCCTCTAAGGTACAAATTCTTGTACTTGATATATTGGGACTCTTGAATGTACAATTTCACAAGTCAACAGTCTTCACAAAATGGTTCGGTCCATCGAACAAAACCTACAGTACAAACAGAGGCATTCAGTTAAAAATCACTCTGGTCCGACAATTTTCACCCTTGTCACCCCGGAATTCACAGGTTTTGTCGGTGTTTGTCCGGCAAAATTGTCGGAAAAATTTCACCCAAAAAATAGTCGGTAATTTTCTTTGATGTTGAGTCAACTGATAAATGCCGGTGAAAGTCGGACTTCCACCAGAATTGTCAGAGTTTTCATGTTCCATGTTCTATCTCTTCAAAAGTTTTAGGCTAATATCAAGAGGAAAAAATACACTCAATGACAACCGGGTTTCATGTGACTTCCCTATCAAAATCGTATTCCCGAACGTATTAATAAATGCCACGAATAAAAAAAAAAGACAATTGGATGGCTTCGACGAAACATATACCTATGTAAAAATATCTCCTCAATTTCCATTTGATCGAGAAAAGTGGGTTAAAACACATCTAATTTCAAAACGTAAGCCTCCCTAGATTCTCATACTGACATGCACATGAATGTTCGGGTTGCACGAAATTGAAGCATGGAATTTCTATTTTTATGACCAATCAAAATACAGTTTAGCGGATTCCCCTTAAAAATAGACGCTTTCAGAAATTGGTGATTACACAGTTATCCAACTTGACCGCCAGGTGCCGCATGGTCGTCCGCCATTAAGAGGGTGTAGCTAGACGGTAATTTACTGTGGTAACGTATGGTCATTTGTCGTGATTAAATTAATTAAAAAAATAGAATTTTAACATTTTTATATTAAAACAGTCATCCGCTCTGAAAGAATATTCCTGTTAAAATAGTATTTTTATAAACTGGGACTAATATAACAAATGTTATATTAGTCCAAGTTAAAAACTAATAAATTATGAAACGCAGTTAATATGAAAATTAAGGTAAAATTTTTTACCAAAAATTTTTGCGTATTGTAGAATATTACATAATTCAGCAATTCATGCTTCAATCCAGGTGATAATAAAGTTTTGTCCAGGTAGATTATTACACCTGGAGGCATGGCACGTGTCTTTAATATACAGATCAATGTAATTGTTTAAACCGGTTTAATTAATTTTATGACCCTTTGATTGTTTTCACAAAGAGATGAAAGTGATGGATTTTGAAATAAAATTTTTATTTACCACGTGTTTTGAAATTAAATTTCACAAAAAAAAATATTTCTACTGTACACATATTTTTTTCTCAGAAATAGAACAAAGTACTATCTCGACATAAAACCACTTTCCAGTTGGACTGCTCCTTTATAGCACAAAAATTATGGCTATCTCTTCTTGGTGGGAGGAAGGTAACTTAGGCCAATATCAAAATTTGGTAAATTTTCAATATTTTCATTGCATAAACCAATTTATCCTTAAAATATAGTTTGAACCCAATCTCAAAAGATATTAAAGAAACACAAGTTATAAAATAAGGGAATAAATAGTTGCGATATATTACAAATATATTTGATTTATATGAATTTCGACAAGTTGAACGCAATCCGTGAGCTCAAATCTCAAATTTTACATTTCAATCTTTATTTTTTTTCATCAATTTGCGAGTTCTTAGGTGTGAAATTATTTTGTTTCAACTAACTATTTTTTAGTTTTATTCTTGCAGAATGACATCACCGTGCATTATTCAAATAAAAAAAATGCAGATCAATTGATGTCATTGTTTTGCCGATTTGCCGTTTTTTAGGTTCCTACTAAAATATAATATTACCAGAGACTTTTTGAATTAAGTACTTTTTTGTTTTGTTTTTTTTTAACTTTTTTAACTTGAACAAAATGTTTCAGAAAGCAGATATTTTAAAAACGTTCAACATAAATTTATTATCATTTAATTTTTAAGAGCTTGTATATGCACATTAGTATCCTTTATAAAAACATTAATATCCAAGTTATTTTTCCAAACTTTCGGAAATTCTATCAAGAATACTTCAAATATTTTTTCCGCGAAATATAAAGGATTAATTTATTAATCTAAATTACTTGTGAATTTGATTTCTTTTCCTTCAAAACAAAGTTCAGTTTTCTTAATCAACTTATAAAATATCGAACTTCTCTGCTTAATTAACAGTCATTTGTAATATATTAATATATATTAGGCGGTTTCTTTGATGTCATAATAACTGTTTTATCACTTAGATAGGTTTTGATGACTTTCTCAACAGGTGTTCTTGGAGTAATTAACTGTTAAAGTATGACACCTGTATCATTAAACCTTATTCCGATCGATCGGCAAACGCCGAGGTGTTACGAACGTTACACCCTTCCGGTAACAAGTTCATTCGGAAGTCGGCAATGGCGACACCCACGAATTTGTGAATAAAAAGGTCTATAGACTCGCATGTATTGTTTGTGACAAAAATAGGAGCCAAAGAGGTGGACTCTTCCAAAATTCGCCGAGGCATTTCAGAATTAAATTATTATCTCAACAAAAAGGAACTTTTATTGGAAACTTCTTTCTGATAAAACACTTTTATGAAGATGTTAGCATTAAAAAAAATGAGAAAAGTTCACCGTCTGATTGAGCGTGACATCGTGTAAAAAATGATAAAAAATAACAAATGCTTTTATAGAATGTTAAGTAATTTCTTGGAACTGAATATACACTGAAATATTCCCTGCAAGGATATGTGAATATTGATTTTCTCTGAAGCTATTTTTCGTGTGATTTTTTTTTAAATTCAAAGTTATAAATAGCGTGCTATTTATAGGTCGTCACTCACTAAGATTAACCTTGACCTAACAAAACCAAATTACGCAATTTTAAGGCTGATATTCGTGCAAATTATTTAATAAGTAACAAATTATTTTATATAATATGATCTTTTAACAACTTTGAGTTCTGAGAGTCACATATAATTCACGATGTTCATACCAATTATAAGTTATTTTCTGCCATACACATAATATTTTTTTTAAAATATCATCTCGATATTCCGACTATTTGAAATATGAAAAGCAAGCTTTTCCAAAATAATTAACTGCACCTAAAGATAATTACTTCGTATACACAAGTAGATAAATGTTGACAAGTACAATTAACAACAGCAGGTGAGTTAATCCTCTGTTTATCAGTTTCTCGGACATCCGTGAATATCGGTGAATGTTGGGTTTGTTGTCGGACATTCAACCCGTTCCACATACAATTCACCGTCGTCGGATTTGAGTGATTTTCAACTGAATGCCTCTGTTTGTACTGTACATTTTTGCAGAGCGACCGGTAAAAATTTGTAAAGTGTCTGCCCGAATGTCCGACATTATTCTTGAGGTAAACCACTGGAAACGATGTTTCAGGCTGCAAAAATGACAATCATCTTGTAGATTTGAGAATTAATTTTGTTACCGCTAACATTTCCTGTCAAGAATCTTTTGTCAAATTGCTAAAATTGTGGTAAAAATGACCCCTGCTCATATGAAAAACATTCCAAACAGGAAGTGACAAGTATAAATAAACCATTATCGGAAGATCATGACGATTTTCTGATAATATGAAAAATGTGTAAACATTTGGTCTGATGACCTTTTTGTCAGCACAATATGCCATAAAGGACTGCCAGACCAAATGTCCACCAAATTTCAAATGTATTTCGGGAAGACTGAGTCAATATGTTCACTCGCATACATTTTGTCTCGCCTGCAACAAAAGTCGCTGAAAGGGAGACATATAATATCTATCCCGAGGGAAAAGGTGAGATGGGCTGATCTCAAACCCGAAGGCTAAGATATCATGTCCATCCCGAGGCTTGCCGAGGGATGGACAAAAGATATCTTAGCCTGAGGGTTTGAGATCAGCCTATCTTGCCTTTTCAAGAGGGTTTGATACTTTTTCTCGCCTTATCGCTCTGAAATTACTCACAAAATCATGATCAGCTTTGACTTTCACAAAGAAATATCGAAAACGTTCCCGCAAAAAATATGACGTCACAATTAGTATACTTTTACTGAAGTTGGATACTTACTTCCGCTTTCAACAATTGGCGCGCAGTTTAAAATCTCTGATTAAATAGAAATCGCATATCTTGCGGTTCATGATAAATTGCTGGTTCAAAGGAACATTTTCATTATTTATATGAACAGTTAGATTTATTAAAACTGACAGCAAATAAAACTGCATAAATCGCACGAAAATTCGAAGCGATGGCAGACATCTTGAATTTTCGCACGTGCTTACGATTGAAGTGAGAAAGCCCCCCGCAAAGGGGTAAGATAGAAATATCTCACACCCCCAAAATCACGAGATATCTCGATCCCATAGACGAGAAATAGGTATTACTCTCCGTTGGCGTCTCGTAAACTTTGTTAAAACCTTAATAACTTTTGAAGTAAAGTACTTACAATGTATATGCAACATCTTTTGTCCACAGGTAGCTTATGGTGTAAGCTTTCCAGCATCACATGTTTCTGATGGCCTTGACCTTCTCTTCATGGTTCAATGACTTCATAAAAATTGGGACATAGTTTTCCATTCAAGTTGATTTCCCTGGAATTGTAATACATAGATCCATTATATTAAGTGTATTGCTGTATCTTAGTGGCTGCATGCCAGTCTGACACTTGTCAGTTGACCTCGACCTCATTTGCAAGGTTCAGTGACTTTGTAAATTTTGCGACATATTTTGTCTATTGCTACATCTAAGGCGGGTGCGTGTCAGTCTGACGCCTACCTCAATTTTATGGTTCATTGACTTTGATCACTTTTCTATTTGAATACTTATTTCTCTGTAACTAGAACACCTACATTCATCATATTTAATATATTGCTACATCTAGGTGGATGAATGCCAGTCTGACACCTGTCATGTAGCCTTGACCTCATTTTCATGGTTAATTGATTTTGAACATTTCTTTAACATTTATTTCTTTGTAGTTATGATACCTAGAGTCATCACATTTGGTCTATTGCTATATCCAGGTGGGTGCATGCCAGTCTGACACCTGTCATGTAGCCTTGACCTCAATTTCATGGTTCATTGACTTTGATCATCTCTTTAACTACAACACTTGCAGGCATCATATTTTATCTAATGCTACATCTAGGCAGGCACATACCAGTCTAACAATTGTCATGTAGCCTTGACCTCAATTTCATGGTTGATTGACTTTGATCATTTCTCTGTAACTAAAACACATACATGCATCGTATTTTGTCTAATGCTACATCTAGGTAGGCACACGCTGGTCTGACACCTGTCATATAGCCTTGACCTCAATTTCATGGTTGATTGACTTTGATCATTTCCCTGTAACTAGAGCACATGCCAGTCTTATGGCACCTAGCAATGTAGCAATGGCTAATTGTTTTGTTAAAGATATGCATATGCAGGTGAGACATTTCTGTGTCTACACTTGTAATAGCTAATCATTGTTATCCTCTCGCCCAATGGAGTTTGGGGAGGGGATATAGCATCTCGCCTGTCCGTCCGTTCGTCCCACCTTAGGTTAAAGTTTGCGTTCAGGTTAATATCTGAGAAACTACATGTGGCACATCAATCGTCTTTGGTAAGTGGGTGCGTCTTGGAGAGTGATGCTGTTTCAGATGATAATTGGGTCACTCTGACCTACATTTTACGCTTCAATGACTCGGGTTAAAGTTTGCTTTAAGGTTCATATCTGAGAAACTACATGCAGTCAGTGCCTTAAGCCGCTAGCCCTATGCCCGAGACTAGTAAAATCAGTCAATCATCAATCATCTTTGGTCAGTGGATGCTGCTTCAGATGATAATTGGGTCACTTTGACCTACATTTTATGCTTCAATGACTCATGTTAAAGTATGCGTTAAGGTTCTTATCTGAGATAATACATGTGACACATCAATCATCTTTGGTCAGTGGATGCGCCTTGGAGAGTGATGCCGCTTCAGATGATAATTGGGTCACCTTGACCTACGTTTTATGCTTCAATGACTCAGGTTAAAGTTTGTGTTAAGGTTCATATCTGAGAAACTGCATGTTGCACATCAATCGTCTTTGGTCAGTGGATGTGTCTTGGAGAGTGATGCTGCTTCAGATGATAATTGGGTCACTTTGACCTATATTTTACACTTCAATGACTCAGGTTAAAGTTTGCCTTAAGGTTCATATCTTAGAAACTACATGTGCAACATCAATCATCTTTGGTCATTGGTTGCGTCTTTGAGAATGATGCTGCTTCAGATGATAGTTGGGTCCATCTGACCTACATTTTATGCTTCAATGAGTACCATTAAAGTTTGCATTACGGTTCATATCTGAGAAACTACATGTGGCCCATCAGTCATCTTTGGTCAGTGGATGCATCTTGGAGAGTGTTGCAGCTCCAGATGATAATAGGGTCACTTTGACCTACANTTGTCATGTAGCCTTGACCTCAATTTCATGGTTGATTGACTTTGATCATTTCCCTGTAACTAGAGCACATACCAGTCTTATGGCACCTGTCAAGTAGCAATGGCTAATTGTTTTGTTAAAGATATGCATATGCAGGTGAGACATTTCTGTATCTACACTTGTAATAGCTAATCATTGTTATCCCCTCGCCCAATGGAGTTTGGGGAGGGAATATAGCATCTCGCCCGTCCGTCCGTTCGTCCCACCTTAGGTTAAAGTTTGCGTTAAGGTTAATATCTGAGAAACTACATGTGGCACATCAATACATCTTTGGTAAGTGGGTGCGTCTTGGAGAGTGATGCTGTTTCAGATGATAATTGGGTCACTCTGACCTACATTTTACGCTTCAATGACTCGGGGTTAAAGTTTGCGTTAAGGTTCATATCTGAGAAACTACACGCAGTCTGTGCCTTTAGCCGCTAGCCCTATGCCCGAGACTAGTAAAATCAGTCTTGGGCTAGTAAAAATATGAAGCCACTAGCACGATGGGCTAGTTAAAATTGTACCTTATTGTGTCGCCTGCGTTCACGCAGTGGTGACATATAGGGATCACTATCCATCGTCTTGCGTCGTCGTCCGCGTCGGCGTCACAAAAATTTCTGTCACAGTTTTCTCAGGAACTATGTATCCGAGCTTTCTCCAATTTGGCATGGAGTATCAGTATGGGGACCTATACCGTGTAACAGAGTTTTGGATCTCTCGCATGCCCACTTCCTGTTTGACGGAACTTAGAATATTTTTGGTGTCTTAAAAATTTCTGTCACATTTTTCTCAGGAACCACAGATCCCCAGCTTTCTACAATTCATTATGAAGTATCAGTATGAGGACCTATATCGTGCAATAAAGTTTGGGATCTCTTGCATGGCCACTTCCTGTTTGACGGAAAACAGAAAATTTTTGTCGATTGGTGTCACAAAAAATTTCTGTCACATTTTACTCAGGAACCACAATTCCCAGCCTTCTGTAATTTAGCATGGAGTGTCAGTATGGGGACCTATACCGTGTAATACAGTTTTGAATCTCTGAAATGCCCACTTCCTGTTTGACTGAACTTAGAATATTTTTCGAGTCTTGAAAATTTCTGTCACATTTCTCTCAGACACCACATATCCCTGCCTTCTGCAATTTGGCATGGAGTATCAGTATGGGGACCTATAATGTGTAAGAGAGTCTGGAATCTCTTGCATGCCCACTTCCTGTTTGAGGTAACTTACTTTTAGTGTTATTACGCAGGCGACACATGTCTTCCGTGGAAGACTTACTACTAAGTTAGCAAAGAATCTTCTATAAGGGCCAGTGAAATTTAGTGTGGGCTAGTACAACACAGGACCTTTCTAGCCCCTTCTAGCTAGTCAATGAAAAAGTTTTTGGCACAGACTGTACATGTAGCAGTAGCACATCAATCATCTTTGGTCAGTGGATGCATCTTGGAGAGTGATGCTGTTCAGATGATAATTGGGTCACTTTGACCTACATTTTATGCTTCAATGACTCATGTTAAAGTTTGCATTAAGGTTCTTATCTGAGATAATACATGTGACACATCAATCATCTTTGGTCAGTGCATGCACCTTGGAGAGTGATGCTGCTTCAGATGATAATTGGGTCACCTTGACCTACATTTTATGCTTCAATGACTCAGGTTAAAGTTTGTGTTAAGGTTCATATCTGAGAAACTGCATGTTGCACATCAATCATCTTTGGTCAGTGGTTGCGTCTTGGAAAGTGATGCTGCTTCAGATAATAATTGGGTCACTTAGACCTACATTTAACACTTCAATGACTCAGGTTAAAGTTTGCCTTAAGGTTCATATCTTAGAAACTACATGTGCAACATCACTTCAATGACTCAGGTTAAAGTTTGCCTTAAGGTTCATATATCTTAGAAACTACATGTGCAACATCAATCATCTTTGGTCATTGGTTGCGTCTTTGAGAGTGATGCTGCTTCAGATGATAGTTGGGTCCATCTGACCTACATTTTATGCTTCAATGAGTACCATTAAAGTTTGCATTACGGTTCATATCTGAGAAACTACATGTGGCCCATCAGTCATCTTTGGTCAGTGGATGCATCTTGGAGAGTGTTGCAGCTCCAGATGATAATAGGGTCACTTTGACCTACATTTTACACTTGACTGACTTGGGTTAAAGTTTCCATTAATGTTTATATCTGAGAATTTATGTGTTACACATCAATGATTTTAATCTTCAGTGGATGTACCTTCAACATTTATACATCTTTAGATTAGAATGGGGTTATTATTTCTTGACAGCGGGCGAGGGGATTAGCTGTCATTTGCGACTGCTCCCATCTCTAGTTTATTCTGGTTTTCTTGTCAAAATGTGTTGTTAGCATTAAATATTAAAGTAAAATAAAAGTTGGAGTGTATAGTTTCTATTATTGGTTGCTTGCAGTCATTTTGTCAAATTGCAGAAGTCCTTTCAAATATCAACATTACTTTATTTGTATACATATTTCCTTAAATACCTTGTACTCCCAAATTGAAAGGACAAAGCGTGCATGTAATCCCAACTGCAAAAAAGTGGGCATGATCAGACAAATTGAAAAGTCCAGAGGTCTTGCAGGACATCGGTCAGGCAAATAAGGAAAAGCTGCCAGACCAAAAACAAATTTACAGGACCTTCAGTTTCATCACATATAGGAAATGTCAAAATTTTACCTGACATTCGGTCCTGCTGGCTGATAATTTTTGCCAGACCGACTCAAGTTTTGCCTGATTTGGCCTTCGGTCAGGCAGTTTTTATACGACCGCAAAAATTTTGCGGTCGTATTATGGTATGGCGCTGGCGTCGGCGTCTGTGGACAGCATAACTTTAGTTCTAGTGAACGGATTGTTATCAAATTTTAGTATGATGTNTACCATCAGGGATGCATGCCTATGCAAGGTTACATGATCCTACCATGTAAAGTGACTGAGATATGAACTTGTCCAAAAACTTGGATGTAAATCAATCAAGCAGAAAATATAGGTCAAAGTGACCGAATTTTGTCTGGATGCTGATCTACCATCAGAGTTAGATGCATATGCCAGGTTACATGATTGTACCCTGTATAGTGACTAAGATCTGAACTCGTCCTGAATGTAAATCAATCAAGCATGAAATATAGGTCAAAGTGTCCTAATTTTGCCTGGATGCTGATTCACCATCAGAGATGTATGCATATGCAAGGTTACATGATCCTAAAATGTGTAGTGACTGAGATCTGAACTAGTCAGAAAACTTGAATGTAAATCAATCAAGCGTAAAATATAGGTCAAAGTGACCTAATTTTGCCTGGATGCTGATACACCATCAGAGTTGCATGCATATGGAAGATTACATGATCCTACCATGTATAGTGACTGAGATCTGAACTCGGACGTAAACTTGAATGTTAGTCGTTCAAGCGGAAAATATAGGTCAAAGTGACCTAATTTTGCCTGGATGCTGACCTACTATCAGAGATGCATACATATGCAAGGTTACATGATCCTACCATGTATAGTGACTGAGATCTGAACTCGGACGTAAACTTGAATGTAAGTCGTTCAAGCGGAAGATATAGGTCAGAGAGACCCAATTTTCTTGGAGGCTGTGAGATAGCTGAAGATGCATCTGCATACAAAGTTTGATGATCCTACCATGCATAGTTGCAGAGATATATGCCCAAATGCGGACGCAGACGCCGGGGGTACTCCAATAGTCCCCCTGAACTTCGTTGAGGCGAACTAAAAAGTGGGCATGCAGACAAATTGAAAAGTCCAGAGGTCTTGCAGGACATTCGGTCAGGCAAATAAGGAAAAGCTGCCAGACCAAAGACAAATTTACAGGACCTTCAGTTTCATCACATATAGGAAATGTCAAAATTTTACCTGTGATAATTTTTGCCAGACTGACTCAATTTTTTCCTGATTTGTCCTTCGGTCAGGCAGTTTTTGATATATTTGGCATGCTTTGCTTTGGTTGCACAACCAGAATCCTGTTTTTCCTGAATATTTATTTAATACATGATAAATGTTTATTTACTTGCAGCTGGTGTCATTGACCAAGATTACAGAGGAAATGTCGGAGTTGTCATGTTCAACTTTGGTGAAAAAGAATTTGTTGGTAAGCTAACGGTCAAGAACAATATGTCTGCAACATTTAACATTGTTGTAATTATTGTTTTGAAAGTACTTGAAGTACAGCTTTATGTCCTGTTGGAGAAGTGTGATGGGGATCCTTAAGTGGTCCTTCTTAATATTTGATGTATTAAACGACACAAGGAGCCAGCTGGTTCTGTGTAGAAATTGTTATTTGAAGTCTGCCCCAACCCCCCATACCATCGGCACCCTTTTTTAACAAAAATTCCTTAGCTTAAGCCCCCCAAAAAGCGTCTTCATGTATTATGGTAAATATCTATATTAGATATTTTTATACGACCGCAAAAATTTTGCGGTCGTATTATGGTATGGCGCTGGCGTCGGCGTCTGTGGACAGCATAACTTAAGTTCTAGTGAACGGATTGTTATCAAATTTTAGTATGATGTTTGTTGGCACAAGCTTAAGCCCCGTTTTTAATTTCGCGTTACCCGCCCAACCCGTTTTTATACGACCGCAAAAATTTTTGCGGTCGTATATTGGTATGGTGCTGTCGTCGTCGTCGTCTGTAGACACTTTAGTTTTTGGTCAATAACTTTAGTTCCAGTAGATAAATCCTTATGAAATTTTAACATAATGTTCTTTGGTACAAAAGGAAGGCTTGGCTCAGTTTTGGTAATTGTGGCCCCAACAGTTTTTAAAAAAGGGGCCAAAAGGGGTTAAATTGGGTGTTTTCACATGTTTGTTTGTAGAATCTTTATTATTAATCGGATTTTGATGGGGTTTCTTTCAGTGTGCTCCTGAGGAAATTTCCAATCTGG
>MJUU01052981.1:187649-214282 GCA_002080025.1 Modiolus philippinarum | reverse complement strand
TATGTCAAATCTTTATTTTTCATCGGATTTCGATGGGATTTTTTTCTTTGGGTTCCTCTTGATATAAGTTTTCAGTACTATGTCAACGGATTTTTTGTAGCTCTTACTGTTTCGGAGCTACAAGGGGTCAAAGGGGCCAAAATTGCAATTTTTCTAAATGTGTCATATCTTTATTTTTCATCAGATTTCGATGGATTTTTTCTTTGAATTTCCATGGATGTAAAGTTTTAGTTGATAGTACATATTTTGCATAGCTCTTTATCAGTAAGTTATCAAAAGGGTTTTTTCCCTATTTTGTTTCTACTAGTAGCTAATAACTGTGTCTAGCTTCTTTTTGTGTCCATCTAATTATTGTGTCAAGCTCTTTACTGTGTCCACATTCACTTTAAACTACTTTTGTTGAAATTTCAGTGGTCGACATGCTGCGGTCGTATCATGCTGCGCTTGGCGTAGCCCTTTATTGATATATCTGGCATGCTGTGCTTTGGTTGCACAGCCAGAATCTTGTTTTTCCTGAATATTTATTTAATACATGATAAATGTTTATTTACTTGCAGCTGGTGTCATTGACCAAGATTACAGAGGAAATGTCGGAGTTGTCATGTTCAACTTTGGTGAAAAAGAATTTGTTGGTAAGCTAACGGTCAAGAACAATTTGTCTGCAACATTTAACATTGTTGTAATTATTGTTTTGAAAGTACTTGAAGTACAGCTTTATGTCCTGTTGGAGAAGTATGATGGGGATCCTTAAGTGGTCCTCCTTAATATTTGATGTATTAAACGACACAAGGAGCCAGCTGGTTCTGTGTAGAAATTGTTATTTGAAGTCTGCCCCAACCCCCCACACCATCGGCAACCTTTTTTGACAAAAATTCCTTAGCTTAAGCCCCCCAAAAAAGCGTCTTCATGTATTATGGTAAATATCTATATTAGATATTTTTTATGTCAGTGATTTGACACCTAGTTCTTTGTCGAGGCCTTTTCTAGCTTTGGGCGAAAAGGTCTCGTTCCCAATTAAAATAATATTTAAATTATGCAAATTTCCCAATATTTTCATCCTTACCCGCTATTTTAATTTTTATTTCCCAAAACCATATTTTGTATGTAAAAAAAAATCCCAAAAATTGACTTTAAAGAGGCTATTCCAAAATAAACTTAATGAATCATCACAAACTTTTCATTCAAAGATCTTCCTCTCAGAAACTACTTGTCCATTTACAACCAAACTTAGTTAAATTGGTCTTTACATGGTCCCATCTTAAAAGGTATATAGCAGTTCTTTACCTTATCTAAAATGTCTGCCAGCAGGGAACAATTAAACATTGGATCGTTTTTGAAACACATTCCAAGATCATCTTCCTTGAAATGAATAGTCAAATAACAACCAAACATGGTCACAATGGTTCTTTCAAAGGTATCTAGCAGGTTGGTACGTCAGCCAAGATATTGGCCAGTGAGAAACCTCTAGTCCAATTATATTGAAACTTAGACATATTGGTCTTTTGATGGTCCCCTCCTAAATGGGGATTCAGCAGGTCTGTTTCTCATCCAATATGACTGTCAACTTGGAACATACACTCACTTTAATATTGGACCCTATTGGAAACTCATTCAAAGATCTTCTCAGAAACTACTTGTCCAATTATAACTAAACTTAGAATGGTCCTTAGATGGTTCCTTCCTAATTAAGTCTCCAGCAGGTCTATACCTCATCCAAGATAGCTGCCAGTATGGATCATAGTTTAACATTGGACCATAAGGGAAACATGTTCAAAGATCTAAGAAACTACTAGTTCAAATATATTCATACTTTGTCGCAATGGTTCATAGATGGTCCCTTCCAAAAAACAACTGCCAACCCTCCTGATTTTGGCAGGAGCCTACTGATTTTCAGTCCCCATTCCTGCCTCCCGCGGTTATACCATTTTCTCCCGAATTACATTTCTCGCAAAAATCCTACAAATTACTTTCGTTTCATTTGTCCATTACCAGATCAAAAAATAATTGATGGAAGAGCAATCGTATCCTCCACTTTAAATGCATGTAATAGAGATGTGTTTTGTTGGTCATTCCAGTGGGAGGATATATGTAAATGTAAAAGCTGTAGAAAATGTCAAAAGGGAGTGCAAAGAGCAACTGCAGCTGTGGTATACTAAAAGCCAAAATGAGTAATGGCTAACCCAATCTTATTCATCTGAATTGCCGTACATTCATTCTTTAATAAATAAAGATGGGCATTGTAATTATCTTACAATTCTAGGAGCCTCCCTCCAAAATATTGAAAACTCTAGAAAAAATTTCCCCGGGCTCCCAGTGATCAAAAAATGGGGTTGGCAGCTCTGAAAAAAGGTATCTGGCAGGTCAGTACCTCATCCAAGATGGCCATCAGTGAGGATCATATGAACTACATGTAGGTCCCTTTGTGAATACACAGCTGTTCTATCAACAAACTTGTCTCATATACATGTATGTACACTATATTCTCATAATCCTAGTTATTGTCCCCCGCCTTTAGCGAAAGCGGGGGACTATAGAATTCGCCTTTCCGTCATTCCGGATTTCGTTTCCGGATGATAACTTGAGTATCCCTTGCCCGATTGAAACAAAACTTATACAGATGGAAGGAATAGGGAAGGGCAAGAACCCTATTGATTTTGGGGTCAGTAGGTCAAAGGTCAAGGTCACAATTTCTAAAAATAGAATTTATTGCACCAAAATTTGGTCCGTGTGGGAAATTTTTATTTTTTATCTGATTTCGATGGGATTTTTTCCATTAGATTCCTCTCAATGAATGCTTTTATTTATATGTCAACAGATTTCTGGTATCTCTTACCGTTTTCAAGATAATTGGGGTCAAAGGTGTTGGGGGGTGGGGTGCCAAAAAATTTTTTTTTTATTTTTCATCAGATTTTGATGGGGTTTTTTGCAAATGCTTCCTCGTGAAAAATGCAATAAAACTCTCCCCAAACATTTTTTTTCATCTTGTACCGTTTTTCAGGTAAAAGGAACATACAACTTTAAGGCAGGGGACCTTGAGCACTGCTCTATTTCTTTATTGATCTTATAACAGGATAGAATACATTAAACCAAATCTTTGGTTTCCATCTTGATTACATCTTTCCTTGTTGGGCTTGCAGCACTACTAAAAAATCGACACATCTTAACCAGTCCCAAATACTTCTCGATCAGTCCCTTCCTGTCTGGGACATTGCGGTTGTGCAGGACCTAAAATAAAATATTGTGTGTTTCCCCAAACCCGAAACGAAAAGTCGGGGGTGGGGCTTATTGTTTTCCCATTGTCCGTTCGTTCGTTCGTCCGTCCATCCATCCATCTGAATGAAAAACACAACTACCGTATTCGACCTTATTAGCGCCCCTGCTCCAATAAGCGCCCCTCACCCTTTTTCAAAGTCAAAATGCACAAGCGCCCCCTCAAAACTCCCAAACTGCCAAAATTTACTTATGTTTTTTGCCGATGTTTGAGTTTTAAGCGGGTATATTATCGCCGTATTTTAAGAAACATAATGTTTACATACCTCCCACGACTCCTGAGTAACGATATCTATTTATTTATGCCGAATTTGCGTGATTAATTACTGTTACTTTCTTGTTTCACCACGATTTAAACAACCGAAAGTTGAAGACGCATTATAGAACTCAATAATAATGATGGACATGCATAAATTCCGGTTTTGCCGATTCAATTAAGCGCCCCCATTTTTGAATTTTCTAAGCGCCCTGGGCGCTTATTGGGTCGAATACGGTATTCATGTTTTTTAGAAAGTTTGTAAACAAATTGCAACAACTTAAAAAGAATCTAACTTGCAATAAGTAGATGTGCACACATAATGGCTGGGGTTGCCATGGAAACTCAAAAAAGGCTGGAAAATTCAAAGTGCCTCAAATTTGATGAAACTTTGCAAGAAGGTTGTCTAGCACTCATAGAAATGATTTTGGGTCTCAGAATTTTCAAAATTGCTGCCGTTGCCATGGAAACTGGAAAATTTAGGAAAATTCAAAGTGCATCAAAATGGATGAAACTTTACACGAGGATTGCCTAGCACCCATAGAATTGATTTTTGGGCTCAGAACTTCCCTTTCATATATTTAAGAAAAAGGTGAGGCATATTATTTTGTCCATACTTGTACTGTGTCAAAACCTGTATTGTGTCACACACACTTAAATTTGCACTTGCCATTGATTCAGGGTTCAATGAGTGGGGGGCATAATTGGTTGCCATTCGGCGACAGCTCTCGTTTTTTCTGCATTAAATATTAATGTTGTTAAAATTTGTTATAAAACTGTTTTTTCCAAAAAAAAATAATTCCCCCACCTACCTACCTGGCTGGGTCGAGTCGGTTTGGGAAAACAAACAATTAATCTGATTTTGGCTCAGCCACTTGCTTGCCTCTTAAGTTTACAATTCTTCAAAACATATTTTTATGTACATTCTAACCTGAAGCAGTGGTACCTGCGTTTATACAATATCAATAACCGTACAAGTTAATGTGTAGATTTTTCATCAAGACAAACTGTATATCTTATACACTTTATATTTAAAAGCACAAGAAAGAAATTCATTGAAAGTCCTCAAAAAACATGAATTTGTTGTTAAAATATGAAGGAACTTTTCGTTTGTTATTTTCCAGTTAACAAAGGTGACAGAATTGCCCAATTGATATGTGAAAGAATTTATATACCAGAATTACAAGAAGTGGAGGTATGAGTAGAGAAATATTTTTTATTAGCTCACCTGACCCGAAGGGTCAGTGTGAGCTATTGCCATCACTTGGCGTCCGTCCGTTCGTTAAACTTTTCACATATTCATCTTCTCCTCTGAAACCACTGAAGCTTATTCAACCAAACTTTACAGGAATGATGTATGGAAGGTCCTTTACAAAGATTGCTCATTTTGTTCCGATCCGATCCAGCGCGGAACTTGGGTTTAACATTGGACCCTATGGGGAAAAATCACATTTTCATCTTCTGCTCTGAAAAGGCTGAAGCAAATTGAACCAAACTTTACAGGAGTGATGTACTTTATGTCCTTAACAAAGATGGCACATTTTGTTCCGATCCGACGAAAAACATGGCCACCAGCACGGAACATGGTTTAACATAGGACCGTATGGGAAAATCACATTTTCATCTACTCCTCTGAAACCACTGAAGCAAATTCAACCAAACTTTACAGGAATGATGTACTAAAGGTACTTTACAAAGATTGCTTATTTTGTACGGATCTGATAAAAAACATGGCCGCCAGCGTGGAACTTAGGTTAAACATTGGACCCTATGGGAATAAAAACATTTCATCTTCTGCTCTGTAAAGGCTGAACCAAATTGAACCAAACTTTACAGAAATGATGTACTTAAGGTCCTAAAGAAAGATGGCTCATTTCGTTCCGATCCGACGAAAAACATGGCCGCCAGCACGGAACATGGTTTAACATAGGACCCTATGGGAAAATCACATTTTTATCTACTCCTCTGAAAGCACTGAAGCAAATTCAACCAAACTTTATAGGAATGATGAATGGAAGGTCTTTAACAAAGATTGCTCATTTTGTTCTGATCCAATAAAAAACGTGGCCGCCAGCGTGCAACTTAGGTTTAACATTGGACCCTATGGGAAAAATCACGTTTTCATCTTCTGCTCTGAAAAGGCTGAAGGAAATTGAACCAAACTTTACAGGAATGATGTGCTAAAGGTCCTTAACAAAGGTTGCTAATTTCTTCCAATCCGATGAAAAACATGGTGGCCAGGATGGAACATGGTTTAACATAGGACCCTATGGGAAAATCACATTTTCATCTACTCCTCTGAAATTACTGAAGCAAATACAATCAAACTTTACAGGAATGATGTACTTAAGGTCCTATACAAAGATTGCTCATTTTGTTCCCATCCGATAAAAAACATGGCCGCCAGTGCGGAAGTTAAGTTTAACATTGAACCCTATGGGAAAAATCATATTTTCATCTTCTGCTCTGAAACGGCTGAAGCCAGTTGAACCAAACTTCACAGGAATGATGTACTTACAGTCCTTAACAAAGATGGCTGATTTTGTTCCAATCCAACGAAAAACATGGCCGCCAGCACGGAACATGGTTTAACATAGGACCCTATGGGAAAATCACATTTTCATCTACTCCTCTGAAACAACTGAAGTAAATTCAACCAAACTCTACAGGAATGATGAATGGAAGGTCCTTTACAAAGATTGCTCATTTCGTTCTGATCCGTTAAAAAACATGGCCGCCAGCGCGGAACTTAGGTTTAACATTGGACCCTATGGGAAAAATCACATTTTCATCTTCTGCTCTGTAAAGGCTTAAGCAAATTGAACCAAACTTTACAGAAATGATGTACTTAAGGTCCTAAACAAAGATGCTCATTTCGTTCCATGCCGACAAAAAACATGGCCGCCAGCACGGAACATGGTTTAACATAGGCCCCTATGTGAAAATCACATTTTCATCTACTCCTCTGAAAGCACTGAAGCAAATTCAACCAAACTTTATAGGAATGATGAATGGAAGGTCCTTAACAATGATTGCTCATTTTGTTCTGATCCAATAAAAAACATGGCCGCCAGCGTGTAACTTAGGTTTAACATTGGACCCTATGGGAAAAATCATGTTTTCATCTTCTGCTCTGAAAAGGATGAAGGAAATTGAACCAAACTTTACAGGAATGATGTGCTAAAGGTCCTTAACAAAGGTTGCTAATTTCTTCCATTCTGATGAAAAACATGGTGGGCAGGGTGGAACATGGTTTAACATAGGACCCTAAGGGAAAATCACATTTTCATCTACTCCTCTGAAATAACTGAAGCAAATTCAATCAAACTTTACAGGAATGATGTACTAAAGGTCCTTTACAAAGATTGTTTATTTTGTTCCCATCCGATAAAAAACATGGCAGCCAGTGCGGAACTTAAGTTTAACATTGAACCCTATGGGAAAAATCATATTTTCATCTTCTGCTCTGAAACGGCTGAAGCCAGTTGATCCAAACTTCACAGGAATGATGTACTTACAGTCCTTAACAAAGATGGCTCATTTCGTTCCAATCCAACGAAAAACATGGCAGCCAGCACGGAACATGGTTTAACATAGGACCCTATGGACAAATCACATTTTCATCTACTCCTCTGAAACAACTGAAGTAAATTCAACCAAACTCTACAGGAATGATGAATGGAAGGTCCTTTACAAAGATTGCTCATTTCGTTCTGATCAAATAAAATACATGGCCGCCAGTGTGAAACTTAGGTTTAACATTGGACCCTATGGGAAAAATCACATTTTCATCTTTTCTTTTGAAACTGCAGAAGCAAATTCAACCAAACTTTACAGAAAGGATGAAAAGAAGGTCCTTAACAAAGATTGCTCATTTCTTTACAATCCGTTAGAAAACATGGCCGCCAGCACAGAACATAGTTTATCATTGGACCCTATGGGAAAATCACATTTTCATCTACTCTTCTGAAACCACTGAAGCAAATTCAACCTAACTTCACAGGAATGATGACTGAAGGTACTTTACAAAAATTGCACATTTCATTTCAATCCGACAAAAAACATTGCCTCAAGTGCAGAACATAGTTTTAACATTGGAGCCCAGTATGGGAAAACCATCCTTTTCATCATCTTCTCTCAAAACAATTAAATCAAGTTATACTAAAGAATATACCTAAACACCCTACCCCATTGGTAAAATTGGTCATGCATGGCATAGAAGCATTTTGTCAGGTGAGCGATACAGGCTCAAGTCTCTGAGCCTCTAGTTCTTTTTAGGAAAATCTACAATGTATTTGTTAGTTCTTGGAAAGTTTTTCATACATACAATTGACATTTATCACGCCCTCGTTCAACAGAGTTAGGGAGGGGAATATGGTATTTTTTGAAGCATAAGTCTTAGGTTTATTGTTTTAACTTGTGACCTTTTGTCCATAGATGCATCTTTGATAGTACTTGACATTCGTTTAAATAGTAGGTCACCTTGACCCATATTTAATCAATGAGTGACAAGATAAAGTTTTTCTTAAAACCCAGATATGAGGTACTATAGCAGGTAGAGGGATAATATTTTGTTGGAAGATGCACCTTGGACAGACAGGGTGATCCTGATCAAAGAGTTAATTTGAACTGTATTTCATGCATGTGACCCAAGTTAAAGTTATATGAAAGTTCAGATCTTAAATACCACAGCAGGTAGAGGAGAGGGAAAATATTTCATGGAGGATGTGTCCTGGAAAGTCGGGAAGATCCTGATAAAAATTGGGTCACTTTGACCTACATATTTCATGCATGATTAACCAACTGAAGGTTAAAGATTTTTTGTAAAAGTTCAGATACCAGAGCAGGTAGAGAAATATTTTGTCATTGGATTGGTCTTGGAAAGCCAACAAATTCCTGATAAAATTAGGTTACTTTGACCTACATTTCATGCATGAGTGACCCTGGTTAAAGTATGCATTTAATTCTTTCTTAGGTACTGGAGCAGGCAGATGAATAAAATTTGGTTAGTACAGTCAGGGGTGTAACCTATTCAAGTTATCAAATGAAGTACTTTTGTGTAACTGAATTGAGTGATCATGTATTTTCAGCAATAAGTTTTTAAGTTATCAAATGTTGATTTCTTGGAAATGTCAAACTTTGATTACAAATTTCTTTATGATAAAGATTTTTCTCAAACAAACAATAGTTTTTCCCATATGGTTTGGAATCTTTACTTTGTAATTACCTATCAATTATAAATGCACAGAGTGAGGAAATACATGCGCCAACCCCCATAAAGATTACACCCTTGTCAAATTAAATCTCAATTATCCTTGAAATGGTTCATCAAAATCAATTAGACAGGCCATCATTAGATTGAGTTCAATTTGAACTACTTAATACATGTGTAATAATAGACTTAACTGTGACCAATAAGTAAGAATTTCAACAAAACTGAATATAATGTAAAAAAGACTTTAATAACCTAATGAAGTTATCTACAGAGTAATATCCCTTGATTAACAAAACAGTAACTCGTATAGGTTATTGCTTCATAACTGGTATAAGTTATTCAAAAAAAGTCAGTTACTCATAGTAACTCATTTATGTGATTTTGGTGATAACTTTTTTAAGTTGCACCCCTGACTGTAGTGATGCGCTTTGGATAATCGTGGGGTTCGTAAAAAAATTAACTCAGTTTCACCTACATCTCAAGAATGAGTAACTAGTGTTAAACGCTTGTGTTTGGTTTGTAATACATTCAGTGGGATATTCTGTGTCAAAAACATATTCACTCACTAGCCTAGAGGGGCCAGTAAGCTCCTGTTGGTGATGAAAGTTTTCCGCGGATCTGTGGATTTCCGCTTTTTTGCTTTCAAGCTGCTCCATGATATTTGTTTCTTTTACTATATACCTACTTCCAGTGTAGTGGATTTCCGCTTTTTTCCATCAATCACAATTTCATCTCTGTCCTGTGTCAAGAAGATTCTTTGTTCAAAATGTACAATTTTTACTAAGGGCTGTTCCAGAAAAATTGACATGGGGGGTTTGAAGGCACTTTTTATTGACCCCCACCACCCATAGAATTTCTCCCTATACATACAATACAAAAAGTTGATGAAAACACAACCACCAACAGCAATTTATATAAAGTGCCTTCAAAGGGCCCAGACCAACTTTTCTGGAACAGCCCTAACCTCTAGGCTAATGAATTCAAATTTTTACTAGCCCAAGCCTGATTTCAGTAGTTTTGGGCATAGGGCTAGTGGCTAACGGTCAGACTGGCCGGATAGTTTGAGCTGGTGATTGTTAAGTAGTCTGATACTTATTATTTGAATAACATGGTATAGTGATGTCCTGTAACTAATTTATGATTTGAATGCTAAACATGACCCTCACTACAGATATTAGTTTTTTAACACTGTACCGTATCAGCAAACATGAAATTTCGAAAGTCATTTTATAGATCAATAATGCTTTGTTTAAAGACTAGTCTTCTTCTGAATTTATACATAAATTTTGAGTTCTGCCCTTCAATCCAAGAACAGCTTCAATCATGAATGGCTCTTTGATAATCCTCTACCATAAATGAACAATTGAAAGGATATGTAGTATGATTAGAAAACCTGTCATAAATCCAAGATATCTGGTTTCACAGATCTTAGTTTCACATTTGCCCCAGTTGAAAACTTGCAACATCTACATCTTCAAACTTTCAAGAATCGACTTGTTTCATTAATGAAGTCACTTGACGGCTGTTGTGAGATTTATTTAAATAAGTTGGTAAATATCTGTGTGGTATGTCAGTAATGTTTGTGATTTCTTTGTAGACCTTAGATCATACAGAAAGAGGAAAAGGTGGATTTGGATCTACAGGTACAAACTAAATCCTGAAATGTTACATATAGAATATGAAGAGGACTGAGGGGAAAGGACGCTGAAGATTTTATACATTTGTTAGTTGATTGTGCCATTCTCTACTGGCTGTTTTGTTATCCTAGGTTACTGTTAATTTTATAATGTATACGTTTTAGAATCGATAGTAATTAATTGGCAAGGGCTTGAGAACAACATGCAATGAAAGATATTTTTCAGTTTACTTGAAATTCTGCTTCTAATAAAGCTAGAGAAATTTTAACTTGTTAGATGAAAACATTTTCCTCATGAAAGGCATTATTCTTCCAATTGGAGCTTACTAAATATGCAAAGTGATCTTGTTACATGCCTACAGGCCTTTCTGCTTCAAACAGAGCTTGATCAAAAAATTTATTTCAAGATATGAACAAATTTCGCATGACGGGTTTTACTGCTGAAAACAGAGCTTGAACAATAAAAAAATTTAAAAATATGAACAAATTGGCTCATGACAGGTATTCCTGCTTCATTGTGCAATCAAAAATTTTTCAAGATATGAGCACTTTTTACTGCTTCAAACAAAGCTTGAGAAATAATAAAAAAAATTTATAACATATGAATATAATGAAGAGTGCTGTGAGGCAGTTCGTGTAAGCATAAATAAACAAATAAGTTAAAATTCTTGTCGAACTGTGATAAAAGGTAAAACAGTAAATATACATGTATACACCTATCAAAACGTAGACAAAGATTAAAAAACAGACGTGAGGATTGGCCTCTGTCTTCTTGTTTTTTAATCTTTTTTACATTTTGATATGTATATATATTTATTGTTTTACCTTTTATCGCAGTTCAACAAGAATTTTAACTTATTTGTTTATTTATAACATATGAATAATTTTTTCATGAATGCTTACTGCTTAAAACAGCTTGAGCAATAAAAAAAATTAGTAAGATATATTAATGAACAATTTACCTATGTTGGGTGTTACTGCTTATAGCAGATACTTACTTGACGGTAACGACTTTCTCACTACAAAGGTTTATTAAGGGCATAAGTAAAAGAGATTTAAGAAATCATTAGGCCAAATTAGACATAAATATTATTTCATAAGAAATTTCCTAACATTTGTAGACTTGCCTACCCTTACGATTTTGGCTTAAGGCTTACTATTTTCAAAGTCATCTTACGCCCTTATTGTTTTAGGATTTGGTCAATTTGCGGTAATTCCAGAAATTTTTCAGTTCTGGTCTGTCATTTCATTGCAGTTCCGTAAATTATTGTTAATTATTGTTAAAATCGGCATTTCCTGGAATAAAACGAATGTATAAATGATCTTTAAAAACAAGAATTCTAGGTTTTCATTTGAGGGAGTATTGTGTAACTACATAATGTACCTTTCACTGTAGTTTCTGTGTTAAAACACATCTTTTTACATTAAGTTAAGAAGGGCCTTACTATTTTTCATCTCAGATAACAATTTTTGATCAAGTAACTTACTATTTTTGACCAAGAGGGGTAGGCAAGTCAATTAGGGTGGGGGGGGTAGTAAAGGAAGAGTTTTGTAAATCTAAACATTGAATAAGTCATGTAAGTGAAAATTGGTAATCGATAATTAAATGAATGAGTAACCCTGATTTTACTTTTCTGAATCTCTTATATGTATTATTTTGTACCATATTGTGAACCAATTGTATGCTATTATGATATTGTTTGCCATACATTTATCAATTATGCTATTAAATCCATAAAGTCAATTTTGTCATACCACTGTACTCTGTTAGGACATTGTATATTGTTCATGTAAGACCAGAAAGTCAGCACTCAAGGTATTGTTAATTGTGTTAAGCCAGTATACTATTTTTTCCCCATAATGACATATATTAAAACTAAAAGTGGCTAATCAACAAAGTCAGGATTTGATTCATACATTATAAGTTCAGTGCTGTCCATAATGACAGATTATATTGTATGGTTGTTATATTTTGTAGGGTAATTAATTTTCTTACCATTCCAGATTAACCCAAATAAGTGCGAAAATTCAAACCTGCGAATATTTCTGCCTAAACTTGAATATAAATAAATTTGAATGAAAGTAATCAAGCACTTTAAATTTACTTGAAATGTACTGTAATATTCACAAAATGACAACTTTTTAACAAAATTTTGAATGAACAAAAACAATTATCCTGAGCACTTCAAAATAAGACTTCAAATCGCTCTTTCATTGGTCATCATTTATACAATTTGTTCATTGGCTGAATGTCTTGATTTTTTCTTTGTAATAAAAGAACTTCCATGAAACACACTATCAACTTGAAAGTTTCTTGTTGTAGTAGTACCTACATGTATGTGGATGTCGGACAACTATTTACTTGTATTTGAATATAATCCTAACTTGTTTGACACAATATAGTTCTGAAGTTACTACTGTGCCAGATTAAATGTGGTTATGAATTTAATGGACAGATCTGTTTTAATTGATTCTTTTGAGCTTAAATTTGCAACTTCTTTAGAAAACTTAACAATGCAACAAAAAGTGGTTTTGTACAAATACTGACAGGAAATACTGGTCCCATAGTTTATAGATACTGGGAATCAGTTCATTACATATGAATTTGGGGAACATATAAATATTTGAGTGTCAAAAAGCATCGTCCCTTGGTGCCTTTTGTAGTGAAGTTGCACAAAGTCTGACATCCCTGCATCAGTCACGAGGATGACGCTCACAAGGATGTCGTGAAGCATTGCCTCTTGGTGACTTCTGCATTTGAGTGACATTTACGTCTGACTCTATTGCATTTGTCACGAGGATGATATCCCTGGATAGGTTCACATGTGACCACCTATTGTTAAGTATATATTCCCCATAAACTATACATTTAATCTATCCAAGTTTATTAGTGAGGGTACATGGGGGACAAATACTTGTACATGTATTATTAATGTAGATTTAATGTCATATTGCATTGTCCTGCCCCCTGAAGGCCCATTCTTAAAGTAAATTGCATTCTTATTTTATTTTCATGATTAATCATATAAATATAATGAAAGATATTTTTATGCCCCCAGATCGAGGATCGGGGGGCATATTGTTTTTGTCCTGCCTGTCTGTCTGTTTGTCTGTGCGTCCGAAACTTTAACCTTGGTTATAACTTTTGAACTATATAAGGTAGACTTTTGATACTTTGCAAGTGTATAGGTCTAGTCAAGAGGAACATAAATATGCAAAAACAAATTAGGTCAAAGGTCAAGGTCAAAGGGGTCCAAAAGGGGTAAAATTGGGACTCTGGGGGCATATGTAGTGTTTCACAAACACATCTTGTTTATATGGAAGGTGTCATTCTATTTGAACTTTTAGATTAAAAATCTACAAATGTTGAAAAATTCATTTAACATGGGAGGCAATGGGAGACGGAATTAAATGTCTTACTAGTATAGCAAAATGAGTCAACACTAGATGGTGCTGATTTAAGTAAATCTTTTGGAACTCGTTGATAACTTATCACTTTCTTTTGTCTAAGTTAGTGGACTTGTTTGATATTTACAAGAATAGATTAATTCTGCACCCTCTAGCTGCTGATCACCTCTTGATATCTTGGAACTCATCACATGTTAAAAATCTTAAGCTGCTCTTTGAAAAAGTTTACCAGTCAGCCAGCTTCTTATTTTTGGGTGTGTGCAATCACAATTCTGTTCTAATGTGCTGGTAGTGAAAAAGGTGACCAGTCAGCCAGCTATTTTGGGCCTATGCAATCTCTAATGTGCCGGTAGTTTACAAAGATATAGTTGAGACTGCGTTTTGTAATATTTAGACAAAATACCCTTTAAAATTTTAAGAAAAGCATATAAATTTATGTGATGAATTATGAGTTGGTAAGCTGTATATCAGCAACAAAAAAAACTCAAAATTTATTATTCATAAATAAATTGCCCATGATTCATGGTGCTATCAGTTTGCCAGATTGAAGGATTTCCAAGTTGGATGCATTCAGGCATTTATGGAGCGATCTTTGTGAGTGGAATATAACGACTGGAATATTTTGGTTGATTTATGACCAGTGTTGGCCTTGCAATAATTTTCTTGTTTGTTATTTTTAATTGATTCAAATATATGTTGTAGCATAATAAGTTTCATACTTGATGTTCATTTTCCTTTAATGAAGTAAATGTAAATGAAAGGTCAGATTGTGGCCAAGATTTTTATTTACGTCATGTACATGTAGTGCTATTGCATGTCTGTATTAACTACCTCAGATCATGCTGTTGTAATTGTCATGTGTTAACTGTTTTGTTACAGGGTCTTTGTAAACTTGATACATACATAAATAACTTAATATCGAAATTACTGTGAATTTAAGTTATTTGTTTCAGGGGTTCCTGTAGGGGTCCCTCTTTCAGAAAATTACATGTCTAAATTTTTTAAGTGTTACTGTATGGATGATATATATCGAGGGGTATTTTTGGCGATTTGGGTTTAAAACAGTAAGCATGAAAATTTGTGAATAATTCACCATAACCCTAAATATAAATTAAAATGCTGGTATTTAAAAAATGAGAATATAAAACCAATCAAATGAACCAAAGACTGAAAACCAGCAATAATTTGTACCATGATTGGCACTATGCAGTAAGTGTTACATTAGAGAGAAGGAGATACTTGTATACAAAGAGGGATTGAATATGGATATTTAAAATTTGACGATTATTGTGTTACAAGTTGAGTCCTGTTTTGTTTTACATTATCACCTATTATATCAGATTTGATTGCTGAGCTGATATTGATGAGATTCAACACATCTTTTATGTATGTATCAATGATTACAAAAACCTACCATTAAGATACCACCACCTTGTGTTCAGTTTGTACATAGAATTTTAGTAGACCAGTTTAGTATTATTAGAGCAATGTTCAAAATTATAGAAATTTGCATAATTAGTTAATCCCCTATGTTTTCATTTTTTTTTTAATTTGTGTATAAATGACTGTACAAGTTTTCTTATGCAAATAGTGTGTTCATTTCATAACGAAATATGTGTTCATTTCATAAAATAAAGTATGCATTCATGTCTGTATATATTGAATCGTAATACATGTATATGTAATTTTTATTCCTGATTGTGTAAAATGATGACAAATTTAGTGATTTTGACACTTTTTTGGTGTCATTTATTCAAAACTGTATATGTGACCATATGGAAGGTGTGTAGTCCAGTCAAAGGACCAATAAATAAATCAATGAAGACCATTTGTTTGAGTTTTTTTTTGAAAGGCATGCTTTTGTACACATTAATTTTCCTACCATACCATGACAGCCAGACCTAATAAGGCAGAATAAAAAAAAAATCTGTTTCCAGTAACCCTACCGACCCTAGATTTTTGGGGGTAAAAATGCCTACCTTAAAGTTTTTTTTTGCAATTTTTAAAGAAGCAGAAGTTACTCTCTATATGTCTATGTAAAAAGTTTTTTTGGGGGGGAGGGATCCTACCTACCGACCCTAATTTTGAAGAGTATGTTACCGGAAACATGGGTATTTTTTTTTAGGCCTTATTGCCTAGATTCTTACATTTCTCTGTCTGTCCTTCACACTTATTTGTGATAAAACATAAGGAACCCCTATACAGATTTTTATTTCAAAATTTGCAGGATTATTGGTCGCCATATGTACAAGTTTATATGGCACTGCCATATTGATTTTTCAAATGTGGCAGGAGTAATGGGACCCCCAAGTGTTTTTAGCATCATATTGCATCGGTCCTCGTCTGTCTGTCATAAACTTTAAGTTAAAAGATCATCTCTGATAAAAACTTGGTCAAAATAATCCTTGGGTGGCCCCCTTAAAAAAAATTTTCCCGCAAGTCTATACTTTATCCAAGATGCCCACCAGAAGGGAACATAAATAAACATTAGACTCTTTGGGAAGACATATTCAAAGATCTTCTCCTCTGAATGAACTTGGCCAATTAGAACTGCTTTGTAACAAAGGTCTTGCTGGCCGCTTTCAAAAAATTTGTAAGGCAAGTCTGTGGCTGGGGGGGGAGAGCCATGGTTGTAGCAATGGACCCTGTGGGAAATTTAGTCATTCAAGTCCTTTGATGGTCCTCTTTGAAATATGGACATGGTTGTAGCATTGGACCCTGTGGGAAATTTAGTCATGAAAGTCCTTTGATGGTCCCCTTTGAAATATGTCAGAGCTGCCAACCCTCCCGATTTTGGCGGGAGCCTACCGATTTTCAGTCCCATTTCCCGCCCTCCCATGTTTGTACCGTTTTCTCCCGAATTTCGTTTTCCTAAAAAATCCTATAAATTACGTTTGTTTCATTTGTTCTTTATCGGATCTAGAAAATAATTGACGGAACAGAGTGCGTATCCTCCACCGTAAATGCATGAAATAACTTTGTTTTGTTGGTCATTCCGGTGGGAGGACGTATGTAAATGTAATAGCTGTAGAAAATGTCGAAAGGAGATGCTGAAAACAGCAACCGTAGCGGTCTCAATTCGAAAGCCAAACTGAGGAACGGCTCATAAGATATGTTATCTTAATCATCTGGATTCCGGAAATGTCATTTAAAGGGTAATTCTTTAAAGAATAAAGGAAGGCATCATAATTATCTTACAATTTTAGGAGCCTCCCTCCTAAACATTGAAAACTCCCGAAAAAATTTTCCCATCCTCCCGGTGATCAAAAAATGGGGTTGGCAGCCCTGATATGTGTTTCGTAAGTCTGCACTTTTCCAAGATTGCCACCAGCAGGGAACTTAGTTTAACATTTGACTCTTTATGAAAACATTAAAAAAATTATCCCCTGAAAGCAGAGGTGTTTACTACTATGGATTTGCTGTATTTTGTATGGATTTTCAAGTAAAAATGCGCACTATGGATTCACATTGCAAATATACGGTTTATTCATAAGGACATGGAAAAAATCGAACCAATTTTTGAAATTGGGCAGTCAGTGTTAATGAAGAGCTTCATATAGATAAACGTCTTTAAGCGCAAAATTGAATGATGTAGGTCCCTGTCAAAACAATCCTGCCGGGGCACGTCCTCAGTGGTGGAAAGTTAAAGCCTCGTCTATGCGGGGTAGCCAAGTCATACCCGGTAATTCGGAAAGTTAAATTTCCCGCCCCTTCCCATTCTTTATCTCATACAGAAAACTTACAACATTAGACTCTGTAGAGGTCGTATAGAAGGTTGAATTTTCTGCCCTTGCCCATTTTTAGCTCACCTGACCCAAAAGGGTCAGTGTGAGCTATTGCCATCACTTGGGGGTCCGTTGTCTGTCCGTTAAACTTTTCACATTTTCATCTTCTCTGAAACTACTGAAGCAAATTCAACCGATTTCGAGACGTTTCGGCCCTAAAACACTTCGGCCATATAAAATTTAGGCCATGTGCAATTTAGGACTTGGACGTTTCGGCCCCTTATAAATCTTGGCAAACGACAAATAGCCAATTTCTTCTATGAACTGCTTTCAATGTTGGTCACAAACATATCTCAATATGACTAGGTTAACCGTTTCAAAGATGACTTTATTAGATAAGAAAATATTGTATAAATTGTAATCAAGTCAGTAGTTATATAAGATTTTATCGAATGTTGCTGAAGTCACATAGTTCGGGGTCAGATATACTAACCTAACGACCGTCATTGCCTTTGAACAGAATGTTCAAGTATATTTGGAACCAACCAAAAACTATGAAAACATAATCTCATTTGTTATTTAAAACAACTTAATCGTTATGAAAACATCATTAATGCATTTGAATTTTTTTCAACATGACATTACATTATCCGATTAAGATATAAGAAAACTGTATTAAATGACTAAATTCCGAAGTTACTGTGAATTTAAATTCTGCATATGCGCATTTCGACAACTTATATTAAAATGAGCAAGACACATCAGGTTATGCCCGAAACGTCCAAGTCCGAAACAACCAAGTCCGAAATTACACTATGGCCGAAACGTCCTTCTACCATTCAACCAAACTTTACAGGAATGATGTATGGAAGGTCCTTTACAAAGGTTGCTAATTTCGCTCCGATCCGACAAAAAACATGGCCGCCAGCGTGGAACTTAGGTTTAACATTGGACCCTATTGGAAAAATCACATTTTCATCTTCTGCTCTGAAACCACTGAAGCAAATTCAACCGAACTTTACAGGAATGATGTACTAAAGGTCCTTAACAATGATTGCTCAATTTGTTTCGATTAGACAAAAAACATGGCCGCCAGCAGGGAACATGGTTTAACATTGGACCCTATGGGAAAATCACATTTTCATCTTCTGCTCTGAAACGACTGAAGTAAATTCAACCAAACTTTACAGGAATGATGTATGGAAGGTCTTTAACAATGATTGCTCATTTCGTTCCGATCCGACAAAAACATGGCCGCTAGCACGGAACATGGCTTAACTATGGGAAAAATCACATTTTCATCTTCTGCTCTGAAACGGCTGAAGCAAATTCAACCAAACTTTACAGAAATGATGTATGGTAGGCCCTTTACAAAGTTTGCTCATTTCGTTCCGATCTGACAAAAAAACATGGCCTCCAGTGCAGAACATAGTTGAACATCGTAGGGTGGTATATGAAAACTACATTTCATTATCTTCTCTGAAGCTATTCTCAACAAATTTAACTAAACTGGGATGGAATGGTGTATTGAAGGTCGTTTGCAAAGATTATTCATTTCAATAGGATCAGACTAAAATCACTTGTGCCAGTGGAGAACATAGCTTAACATTATACCTCATTGGTGAAATATATCTTTTTTTGATCATGCATGGCATAGAAGCATTTTGTCAGGTGAGCGATACAGGCTCAGTCTCTGAGCCTCTAGTTCCAATTTTTACAGGGACAGCAAAAACTTGTTGCCCCAGTTGTTCATCTTTCACATCTCCCACCTTTTCTAATGACTTTATAAATACATGAACTCATTGTCGTCCTAATATTGCTGAAAAAAAAATGCTTACTTGACGTTAACTCTAATCAACACAATGCAGTAGATATAAACTTCTTGATAAAATTGACCCAAAGAACTCCACACTTGTAATGATAAAATTTGTCATCTAAATATGAAGATAAATAAGGTCATTATTATTAAAGCCAGCATTTCAATTGCTTAGTAATACGTAGAGGAGTTATTCACATGAGAATTAGCCAAGTTTCTTTCATTTATTTTGAATACAGGGGAAAATTCTCAAAATATGGATGATCACGGAAACATTACTGATGGAATACGGAAAACAGTTAAGAAGGGTAAACAGCTCTGTGAAAGAACTTTGCCCGGTAGAACCATACTTGGTCAAAATGAAAGAACTTTGCCCGGTAGAACCATACTTGGTCAAAATGGTCATTAGTTGGTCCAACGGTCCTTAGTTGGTCCCCTTTCAAAATTTTTTTCTCCACGTTTAAATCACATGCAAGATGGTCGCCAGCAGGGATCATTGTTTAACTTTGGGTCTTATGGGAAAGTATTAAAAAATATTCCTCTTCAAAGCCACAGAGCAAATTGGAACCAAATTTGTCAAAAGAGTCTTTGGGTTCTCCCCTTTAGAAAATCTGTTCTTGAAGTCCTCACTTCATCAAAGATGGCCGCCAGCAGGAAACTTTGAGTAACATTGGACCAAAGAAAAAAAAATATTTTAAGATTTTCTCTGAAAGTACTGAGCCAGTCTGAACCAAAATTTGTCGCAATGGTGCTTAGTTGGTCCCCTTTGAAAAAATATGTGTAGCAAGTAGAGTGCATCCCATCCAAGATTGCCTGCAGAAAGAAACATAGTTTCATATCAGAACTTATGGAAAAGCACTCAAAAGATCTTCTCCAGAAGCCTTGAAGCGGAATGGAACCAGACTTATGCAGAAAAGTCCTTTGGAAGTCTCTTTTAGGATATATGTCTGGCAAGTTCAATCTCACCCAAGATGGCTGCCAGTGGGAACTTATTTTGACATTGGACGCTATGGGAAAACAAAGATCTCAGAAAGTCCTTGAGTATCCACTTCCTGTTTGACAGAACTTGGACATTTTTTATGTCAGTTGTAACAAAAAATGTGTCACATTTTTCTCAGGGACCACATAACCCAACCTTCTGTGATTGGGCCTTTATGAGTATGGGGACCTATACTTAGTAACCGAGATTAATAGGATCTTGCATAAGGTCAAATTAAAGATCGGGATATCTTTCACAAGTGTAAGAAATTTCGTCTTTTCTCGAGTGGAGCGTAGCGAAACGAGAGTAAAAGACGTACAATTTCTTACACGAGTGAAAGATATCCCGATCTTTAATTTTGATCTTATGCAAGATCCTATTTCTTCCGTAAAAAGCGAAAAGAAGCGTCTGGTAACCTTTACTGTTTGAACAACGTTGTCGCCATTTGAGTATTCTTTACATTGTGACGTCAGGTGTTTTATGACGTTAAGTCATGGTAACGATTGTTGTATCACAAAAATCAACACGTCTGGTTGGTCATTTACCGGTGTGAGATGAGGTCGCGTGCATCGATCTCACATGGGTCATCTCCCACTGTAAACCACCATTTACGGAAGATTTGGATCTCTCGCATGCCCCATTCCTGTTTGACAGAACTTGGGATATTTTTCTCTGTTGGCTCCACAAAACATTCTGTCACATTTTTCTCTTGAACAACATATTGCAGCCCTCTGCAATTTGGCATGCAGTGTAAGTATGGGACTTGTACCGTGTAAGACAGCTTGCAAACTCACATTCCCAATTCCAATTTGATGGAACTAAGAATGTTTTTCTTGTCTAGAACGTTTTTTGTCACATTTTTCTCTGGGACCACAAATAGCAGCCTTCTGCAATTTTGCATGGAGTATCAGTATGGATCTCTTGTACACTCCCTGTTTGACTGAACATAGATTTTTTTGGCGTATTATGCAAGTGACACATGTCTTCACTGGAAGTCTAACTAATAAGTTCAACATTGAACCCTATTGGAATACATTCAAAGATCTTCTCCCTTGAAGATGCAAAGCAAATGAAAACAAACTTCGTCACAATATTCTTTAGGTGGCCCCCTCTAGAAAAACGAATTTGGCAAGTCTGCGCCTCATCCAAGATGGCCACCAACAGGGACCTTAGTTTAACATTGGACACCACCTATAACAGATCTACTCTTCTGAAAAAATTGGCCAATTGGAGGGTTGGGAGTTGGGCATATTTTTTGTCTCTCTGTTCGTCGGAGGAGGGTACCTGGGTTGTCCCCTCAACTACAGTTTTTTATGCTAGAAAGTTTTTAATATGCAGATCATATAATGAAGATGTGCATGCGATTAGAATTATGATTTTGGTGCAATTTATCAAACAGATACATTGTTGAAATAAATCATTTTTAACTCGTCTGGCTATAGCTAGGTTGAGCTTTTGCCATCACTTGTCATCTGTCCGTCCTAAACTTTTTAAACATCTTTTCCTCTGAAACTACGGAGCCAATTTAAAACGAACTTGGCCTGGATAATCCCCATGGTATGTAGTTTTAAAAAATGTGTTCGGATTGTCTTATGACCAAACAACATGTCCACTGTTACTAAAAAAAGAACATAGGGTTAATGCTGTTTTTTTTGTAAATAACTCAAAACCGTTGAAGATACCATATATCGGGGTATTTTTGCTCGCGTTTAATTTTTGCTATGTTCGCAGTTGACAATCTAGCGGTTAAATTAGCCCTGCGCAAATATCAATGATCATTCAAATGCATTAGATTAAACAGTAAAACGCTAACTATAAACACAGTGAATATTCACTGCCTTGTTTTACACGAAAATAGCGAACAAAAGCCGACAGGAAAATAACCAGATATATGGCATAAAAAATTTGACATAGGGTAAAAATGGTCAGCATGACAAGATCTATCCATTCTGCAATTTTGAAGAAAATCGTGTGACCTGAGATAGAGCTATTGCCCTTTTTCCGTAAAATTTTAAAAAATTTTTATGTATTTTTAAAAAACAATTATTAAAAAAGGCTATAAAAGATAGAGATTAAGTCTAGGTTGCAAAAATGTTCAGCATAACAAGCGATACCCACATGCTAATTCGTGATTTTATACATTTTTAAAAACAGTTTTATATAGAGGCCAAGTTTAAGTTAGGAAATGTCCAACATGTCAAGATCTACCAACATGCCTATTTCTAGGAAAATCCAAGTATCCATTGAGGAGTATTGCCCTTCAATTGTCAAATTTTTCATCAATTTATATATTTTGAAAGGATTGAGATAGATCTCAAGTTTAATTGCAAAAATGTTCAGCCAATCAAGATCTACCAAGATGCCCATTTTGAAGAAAATCTAATAACAGATGTAGGTGTTATTTCCTTTTGTTGGTCAAATTTTTCGTGATTTTATATATTTTGTCCTGTATTTCAAGATCTACCCACCTACAAATTTTTAAGAAAATCTGAATAGGAGTTATTGCCCTTCATTTGTCATTATATAGCAATATCAGTAAAGAAAGTTCTGAGTCAGACAAGAAGTACACGGAGAATGACGTAATCAAGATGTTGGAATTTTTAATAGATAATATTTTTGTCGAATTTGGAGGTCGCGTTTTTCAACAGACAATCGGGATTCCCATGGGAACTAACTGCGCGCCGCTTTTGGCTTATCTCTTTCTTTTCTCGTATGAGGCCAAGTTTTTACAAGGGCTAACACAGAAAAAACAAAAACATTTAGCCCAGTCCTTTAATTTCAGCTTCCGCTACATAGACGATGTACTTTCTCTTAATAATCCAAAATACACCAGATCTATCACAATGAGCTTGAAATTAAAGAGACTACTGACACACCTACTTCAGCTTCGTACTTAGATCTGTTTATATACATTGATGAAGATGGACGTTTGAAATCTAAGCTATATGACAAACGTGATGATTTTAACTTCCCAATTGTGAATATTCCCTTTCTGAGCAGCAATATACCTACCTCTCCAGCCTATGGAATGTACATTTCACAGTTGATTCGTTGCAGTCGCGCATGTAGTTTATACAGCGATTTTTTGAATAGAGCAAAGCAACTGTCCCAAAAGTTGCTTAGTCAGGGATTTGTTCAGCCTTTGTTTCTTTCATCCCTTCAGAAATTTTATGGCCGTCACCATGATATCATTGACAGATATGACGTGTCTGTGTCCCAAATGAAAACGGAGATTTTCAGCTAGATTTCACGTCTTCACGGATTTGACATAACCGGTTTTGACTCAACCCAGGATTCACTCACTGATAGTGTGACGGGTGCTGCTAGCGGAGCAGGACATGCTTACCCATCCGGAGCACCTGATGTCACTCCCAGTTTTTATGGGAGTTCACACTGTCAGTGCTTTAGTTTTTCGTGTTGTCTAGTATATCATATTGTAACATTTTAGTTTTGTCTTCGTGTGATGTTTGTGCTACCGATTTTTCCTTGTGATTGTTTTCATACTATAGAGATTTAAAAAAAGCTTTTCAAAATTTCACTGGCCATGATACTATTGAGGATTAGAGAAGCAATATGTTTCATGGATCACATTGGTTTTTGTAAAGGGTTAGAAAATGACATTAACCAATCCGCTACCAAACAGACCTTTCAAAACACTTTATGCCTTACTGCTAGTGTGACGGGTGTCGCTAGCGGAGCAGGACATGCTTACCCTTCCGGAGCACCTGATGTCACTCCCGGTTTTCATGGGAGTTCACACTATGAGTGCCTTAGGGAGCAACCATTTGATTTTTATGGGGGGCTATGGTCAAATTTTCCATCCTGCCTTTTTATTTTTGGAAAATTGAAAGCCTGCATTTTTTTTTTGCGCGCTTACGTGCGCCTGACTTTTTCTTTTCAATATCCTTAAAATTATACAGCCAAATCTACCATCCTGCATTTTTTTTTTCAGGACAAGTACTGTCCTGGTTATTTTTTTTTCTAGATTTTTGGCGTCCTGCCTTTTTATTCTAAATTTGACCATAGCCCCCCCATAAAAATCAAATGGTCGTTCCCTTAGTTTTTAATGTCGTCGTTTTATTTCCGTGCTTGTAGCTGTCTCACGTCCTTGTTTTGTCTTTGTTTTTCTCTGTTGCCATTTTTGCCATGTCTTCGGATAAAGATTTTTGTAGTCTTCGCTTCCCTTGTTCCTTCGGTATTCTACTGCCGTTGTTCCAATCTATCTGCTTCGGCCAATGCGCGACAACTCTTGATATAAAATCAATTTACCTGTCCAGTTCAAAAATTAATCGCTCCCAAAAAGATAAATAAATACTCATGAAACTTGGTAGAAAAATCAGTTACTGAATAAACTATCGATTTGCGAGTAGGTGGCGAATGGGGGTTAATCAATATCATGTAAAAGTGAAAAAACACTGTTTTTCATAAAAGGCTCAAAACAAAATAAACGATAAAAAACCTATTCTGAATTAGTTCAGGTGAAAAAGAGAAGATTTAGACACATAATGTTTTCAAGTTTAAGATACGGTGTCTTGTTTTGATGAAGTCTTCTGGTTCAGAGAAAAATTTTCATTTAAACTAAAATTAAACAGTTTTTATTGCAGAGAGTTGTCGAACATGAATCTCTATTGTGGTTGCTACTTTATACATTTTGCCATATATTTTAATAAAGATTTGAGATAGAGGTTAAGAGTTAAAGCAAAAATGTTAATTATTAGTATGTCAAGGTCTACGTTTTATCTTCATGATGGAAGTTGTGGACCTCATCCAAGATAGCCGCCAGCGGGGAACTTAGTTTAACATTGGACCCTATGGGAAAACACATTCAAAGATCTTCACCTCTGAGAATGCTTGGCCAGTTGGAAACATACTTGGTCACAACTGTCCTTAGTTGGTCCCCGTTGAAAAAAATGTCCGGCAAGTTCCCATCAGATCAAAGATGGCCGCCAGCGGACAACATAGTTTAACATTGGACCCTATGGGGAAACACATTCAAAAATCTTATCCTCTGAGACTACTTGGCCAATTGGAACCTATTTGGTCATAACTGTCCCTAGTTGGTCCCCTTTGAAAAATGTGTCCGGCAAGTCCCCATCAGATCCAAGATAGCTGCCAGCGGGGAACTTAGTTTAACATTGGCCCTATGTGAAAACACATTCAAAGATCAAATCCTCTGAGACTACTTGTCCAATCGAAACCATACTTTGTTACAACTGTCATTGGGTGGTCCCCTTTCAAAAAAGGTGTCGGGCAAGTCCCCATCAGATCCTAAATGCCCACAGTGGGGAACTTAGTTTAACATTGGATCTAATGGGAGAATACATTCAAAGATCGTGTCCTCTGAAACTACTTGGCTAATTGGAACCAAACCTGGTAACAACTGTCCTTCATTGGCTGTCTTTGAAAAATGTGTCTTGCAAGTCTGTGTCATATCCAAGATTGCCGCCAGTGGAGGACTTATTTTAACATTGAACCATATGGGAAAATACATTCAGAGATTTTTCTCTTCTGAAACCGCTTTTCCTATTTAAATAAACTTGGTAACAATGGTCCTTAGATGGCCCTCTTTGAAAAATGTGTCAAGGAAATTCTATTTAGATCCAAGATGGCCGACAAAGGGAAGCTTAGTTTAACATAGAACCCTAAGGGAAATTCATACAAAAATCATCTTCTCTGACACAGTGGGCCATATTACATTGATCTAGGTTTATTGTCACACTAGAAAATGAGACCCTTTATCATTTTCTATGTTAGCTTTGAACCAGGTTAGGTACAGGCTCTTGAGAGCCTCTAGTTCAAAAATATGTTTTTCTCCGATTTTAACGGGGTTTGATTATTCGGATTCCTCTGATGTTACCTTTAAGATTGGAGATTTTGCTATTACCGCTCACAAGTATAAGGGATCAAGAGTTCTTATTTTCCACCTGGGCTGGCTATAACCGGGATAAGCTGTACAGTCTGTCATCAGTCTGGTGTATACTTTTATATCCAAAGATCCACTTGGCCGATTTGGACTTGGTCACCATGGTCTTTGGGTTGTCCCTTTCCAAAATATCTGTCATGTCCTAAGTCCATCCCAAGATGGCAGCAAGGTGAAAATACATTCAAAGCTGAGGCCCGTCATGGGTTTCTTGATTACCTGATTATCAGGGTATTTTTTAATGATTATTTGATTACGAGAGCATTTATTTAATGATTATTTGATTATTAGCTTGCATTTTTATACATTTGTATATTTTTTTATTGCTAAGCCAAAAATTTATTGATTACCAAGGTAAAAATTTAATGATTATATGATACCAAGGCAAAAATTTAATGATTATTTGAT
>MJUU01052981.1:135453-185846 GCA_002080025.1 Modiolus philippinarum | reverse complement strand
GTATGAAAAACTTAGAACATCCACCATTGACAAATATTTTGACTGATTTTACCAGAGTCAGTTTTGGACTTAAAATGTCTGAACAGCGTTGAGAATGACTCTGCTGAGTTGTTTCAACGCTAGCTTTGACATTTCCCGCCAAAATTTTAACTGTTTGTATCTCAAAAACAAGCACATGGATCTATTTTTTTTTCTTGTTTATTGTCATCATTTCATTAAGTCCTATTAATTCATACAGAACAGTTTTATGAACTAAACTATACCGTTTTTTCAGATGACAACAGATCTTTCCCATTATAGCTAAAGCTTGTTTTCTACTACTGTTTGACTTTTTTACTGGAGTTGACAGGTTCAACACTGCGGGTGTCTTATAAGAAGCAGGAGATGCTTACTCTACCGGTGCACCTGATCTCACCCATGGTTTTTATTGGGTCCCCGTGGTTCATCTGTATGTGTGTCTTCATTTATCTTTTCTGTCCCGTACTCATGTGGGGTGTTTCCTATGTTTCCGTTGGATTGTTAGTTATTTGACTGACGGTTCGGTTCTCACTTACTTTACATCTCTAATATCACTTAGTTGACTCAAAGATTAAGTTTCGCCCGATGTTTCCTTAATACAAGTTTTATATGTTTGCAAATAAAGATTTGCGAATATTGCATACGCCGTCCAGATAACCACGAATTTAACTTCATTATGGGATAGAGCAAAATGTGGAAATTTATACAATTGTTTATTGAAAGCACAATATTACTCGCTTGGGAGTTGATGGCAATACATATAATTAAAGTACAAAATAAAAATTTAAACAAGTCACTTCAAACACAACAAACAAAATCAAGAATCATGGTGCTATAGAGTCCATTTTCCTCAGTATTAAAGACTTTTTAATAAATGGAGCAACAAACTGCAAATGATTCGGAGATGACAAAATTTTTATAAATTTATCTTGTTCGTTTTTTGTATTGGAAAGATTACTATATTAAATTGTTTTCGTATGTCGTTATTCTTTGGACAATGGAAAAAGTAGTGAACCTCATCTTCGACGACTTTTGAATTGGACAATTGACATAATCTTTCATTTCTGTTTAATTTTTTATATCGACCTCTTTCTAGTAAATGGTCGCCAGCATGGAACATGGTTTAACATTGGACCCTATGGGAAAATCACATTTTCATCTTCTGATCTGAAACAGCTGAAGCAAGTTCAACAAAACTTTCCAGGAATAATGTACTTAAGGTCCTTAACAATGATTGCTCATTTCGTTCCGATCCGACAAAAACATGGCCGCTAGCACGGAACATGGTTTAACATTGGACCCTATGGGAAAATCACATTTTCATCTTCTGCTCTGAAACGGCTGAAGCAAATTCAACCAAACTTTACAGAAATGATGTATGGTAGGTCCTTTACAAAGTTTGCTCATTTCGTTCCGATCTGACAAAAAACATGGCCTCCAGTGCAGAACATAATTGAACATCGTAGGGTGGTATATGAAAACTATACTTTTCCTTATCTTCTCTGAAATTATTCTCAACAAATTTAACTAAACTGTGATGGAATGGTGTATTGAAGGTCGTTTGCAAAGATTATTCATTTCAATAGGATCAGACTAAAATCACTTGTGCCAGTGGAGAACATAGCTTAACATTAGACCTCATTGGTGAAATATATCTTTTTTTATCATGCATGGCATAGAAACATTTTGTCAGGTGAGCGATACAGGCTCAGTCTCTGAGCCTCTTGTTCCAATTTTTCCAGGGACAGCAAAAACTTGTTGCCCCAGTTGTTCATCTTTCACATCTCCCACCTTTTCTAATGACTTTATAAATACATGAACTCATTGTCGTCCTAATATTGCTGAAAAAAATGCTTACTTGACGTTAACTCTAATCAACACAATGCAGTAGATATAAACTTCTTGATAAAATTGACCCAAAGAACTCCACACTTGTAATGATAAAATTTGTCATCTAAATATGAAGATAAATAGGTTCATTATTATTAAAGCCAGCATTTCAATTGCTTAGTAATACGTAGAGGAGTTATTCACATTAAAATTAGCCAAGTTTCATTCATTTATTTTGGTTACAGGGGAAAATTCTCAAAATATGAGACCACGGAAACATTACTGCTGGAATACGGAAAACAGTTAAGAAGGGTAAACAGCTCTGTGAAAGAACTTTGCCCGATAGAACCATACTTGGTCAAAATGGTCATTAGTTGGTCCAACGGTCCTTAGTTGGTCCCCTTTTAAATTTTTTCTCCACGTTTAAATCACATGCAAGATGGTCGCCAGCAGGGATCATTGTTTAACTTTGGGTCTTATGGGAAAGTATTAAAAAATATTCCTCTTCAAAGCCACAGAGCAAATTGGAACCAAATTTGTCAAAAGAGTCTTTTGGTTCTCCCCTTTAGAAAATCTGTCCTTGAAGTCCTCACTTCATCAAAGATGGCCGCCAGCAGGAAACTTTGAGTAAAAAAAAAAAATAAATAAAAATAAAAAAACTTTTTGTCTGAAAGTACTGAGCCAGTCTGAACCAAAATTTGTCGCAATGGTGCTTAGTTGGTCCCCTTTGAAAAATATATCTAACAAGTAGAGTGCATCCCATCCAAGATTGCCTGCAGAAAGAAACATAGTTTCATATCAGAACTTATGGAAAAGCACTCAAAGATCTTCTTCAGAAGCCTTGAAGCGGAATGGAACCAGACTTCTGCAGAAAATTCCTTTGGAAGTCTCTTTTAGGAAATATGTCTGGCAAGTGCAATCTCATTCAAGATGGCTGCCAGTAGGAACTTATTTTAACATTGGACGCTATGGGAAAACAAAGATCTTCTCAGAAACCGAGATTTGGATCTCTCGCATGCCCCATTCCTGTTTGACAGAACTTGGGATATTTTTCTCTGTTGGCACCACAAAAAATTCGGTCACATTTTTCTCTGGAACAACATATTGCAGCCTTCTGCAATTTGGCATGCAGTGTAAGTATGAGGACTTATACCATGTAAGACAGCTTGCAAACTAACATTCCCATTTCCAATTTGATGGAACTAAGAATGTTTTTCTTGTCTAGAACGTTTCTTGTCACATTTTTCTCTGGGACCACAAATAGCAGCCTTCTGCAATTTTGCATAGAGTATCAGTATGGATCTCTTGTACACTCACTGTTTGACTGAACATAGATTTTTTTTTTGGCGTATTATGCAGGTGTCACGTGTCTTCACTGGAAGTCTAACTAATAAGTTCAACATTGGACCCTATTGGAATACATTCAAAGATCTCCCCTGAAGATGCAAAGCAAATGAAAACAAACTTCGTCACAATATTCTTTAGGTGGCCCCCTCTAGAAAAACGAATTTTGCAAGTCTGCGCCTCATCCAAGAAGGCCACCAACAGGTACCTTAGTTTAACATTGGACACCACCTATAAAAGATCTACTCTTCTGAAAAAATTGGCCAATTAGAGGGTTGGGAGGTGGGCATATTTTCTGTCTCTCTGTTCGTCGGAGGAGGGTACATGGTTTGTCCCCTCAACTACAGTTTTTTATGCTAGAAAGTTTTTAATGTGCAGATCATATAATGAAGATGTGCATGCGATTAGAATTATGATTTTGGTGCAATTTATCAAACAGATACATTGTTGAAATAAGTGAGTTTTAACTCGTCTGGCTATAGCTAGGTTGAGCTTTTGCCATCACTTGTCATCTGTCCGTCCTAAACTTTTTAAACATCTTTTCCTCTGAAACTACTGAGCCAATTTAAAACGAACTTGGCCTGGATAATCCCCAGGGTATGTAGTTTTAAAAAATGTGTTCGGATTGTCTTATGACCAAACAACATGACCACTGTTACTAAAAATAGAACATAGGGTTAATGCTGTTTTTGGTAAATAACTCAAGAACCGTTGAAGATACCATATATCGGGGTATTTTTGCTCGTATTTGATTTTTGCTATGTTCGTAGTTGACAATCTAGCGGGAAAATTAGCTCTGCGCAAATATCAATGCTCATTCAAATGCATCAGATTAAACAGTAAAACGCTAACTATAAACACAGTGAATATTTACTACCTTGTTTTACACGAAAATAGCGAACAAAAGCCGACGGGAAAATAACCAGATATATGGCATAAAAAATCTGACATGGGGTAAAAATGGTCAGCATGACAAGATCTATCCATTCTGCAATTCTGAAGAAAATCGTGTGACCTGATTTAGAGCTATCTCTCTTTTTCCGAAAATTTTTTAAAATTTTTAAGTATTTTAAAAAAAAATTTATTAAAATAGGCTATAAAAGATAGAGATTAAGTCTAGGTTGCAAAAATGTTCAGCATAACAAGCGATACCCACATGCTAATTCGTGATTTTATACATTTCGTCCTTTATTTTAAAAACAGTTTTATATAGAGGCCAAGTTTAAATTAGGAAATGTCCAACATGTCAAGATCTACCAACATGCCTATTTCTAGGAAAATCCAAGTATCCATGGACGAGTATTGCCCTTCAATTGTCAAAATTTTCATCAATTTATATATTTTGAACAGATGGAAATAGATCTCAAGTTTAAATTGCAAAAATGTTGAGCGAATCAAGATCTACCAAGATGCCCATTTTGAATAAAATCTAATAACAGATGTAGGTGTTATTTCCCTTTGTTGGTCAAATTTTTCGTGATTTTATATATTTTGTCCTGTATTTCAAGATCTACCACCTAGAAATTTTGAAGAAAATCTGAATAGGAGTTATTGCCCTTCATTTGTCATTATATAGCAATATCAGTAAAGAAAGTTCTGAGTCAGACAAGAAGTACACGGAGAATGACGTAATCAAGATGTTGGAATTTTTAATAGATAATATTTTTGTCGAATTTGGAGGTCGCGTTTTTCAACAGACAATCGGGATTCCCATGGGAACTAACTGCGCGCCGCTTTTGGCTGATCTCTTTCTTTTCTCGTATGAGGCCAAGTTTTTACAAGGGCTAACACAGAAAAAACAAAAACATTTAGCCCAGTCCTTTAATTTCAGCTTCCGCTACATAGACGATGTACTTTCTCTTAATCCAAAATTCAAGGAATATTTACACCAGATCAATCACAATGAGCTTGAAATTAAAGAGCAACTGACACACCTATTTCAGCTTCGTACTTAGATACATTGATGAAGATGGACGTTTGAAATCTCAAACGTGATGATTTTAACTTCCCAATTGTGAATATTCCCTTTCTGAGCAGCAATATACCTACCTCTCCAGACTATGGAGTGTACATTTTACAGTTGATTCGTTACAGTCGCGCATGTTGTTTATACAGCGATTTTTTGAATAGAGCAAAACAACTGTCCCAAAAGTTGCTTAGTCAGGGATTTGTTCAGCCTTTGTTTCTTTCATCCCTTCAGAAATTTTATGGCCGTCACCATGATATCATTGACAGATATGACGTGTATGTGTCCCAAATGAAAACGGACATTTTCGGCTAGATTTCACGTCTTCACGGATTTGACATAACCGGTTTTGACTCAACCAAGGATTGACTCACTGATAGTGTGACGGGTGCCGCTAGCGGAGCAGGATATGCTTACCCATCCGGAGCACCTGATGTCACGCCCAGTTTTTCTGGGAGATCACACTGTCAGTGCTTTAGTTTTTCGTGTTGTCTAGTATATCATATTGTAACACTTTAGTTTTGTCTTCGTGAGGGATGTTTGTGCTACCGATTTTTCCTTGTGATTGTTTTCATACTATAGAGATTTAAAAAAGCTTTTCAAAATTTCACCATGATACTATTGAGGGTTAGAGAAGCAATATGTTTCATGGATCACATTGGTTTTTGTATAAGGGTTAGAAAATGACATTAACCAATCCGCTACCAAACAGACCTTTCAAAACACTTTATGCCTTACTGCTAGTGTGACTGGTGTCGCTAGCGGAGCAGGACATGCTTACCCTTCCGGAGCACCTTATGTCTCTCCCGGTTTTCATGGGAGTTCACACTATGAGTGCCTTAGTTTTTAATGTCGTCGTTTTATTTCCGTGTTTGTAGCTGTCTCAAGTCCTTGTTTTGTCTTTGTTATTCTCTGTTGCCGTTTTTGCCATGTCTTCGGATTTCGATTTTTGTAGTCTTCGCTTCCCTTGTTCCTTCGGTATTCTACCTCCGTTGTTCCAATCTATCTGCTTCGGCCAATGCGCGACAACTCTTGATATAAAATCAATTTACCTGTCCATTTGTGCAAAACTCCAGATTTCAAAAATTAATCGCTCCCAAAAAGATAAATAAATACTCATGAAACTTGGTAGAAAAATCAGTTACTGAATAAACTATCGATTTGCTAGTAGGTGGCGAATGGGGGGTTAATCAATATCATGCAAAAGTGAAAAAACACTGTTTTTCATAAAAGGCTCAAAACAAAATAAACGATAAAAAACCTATTCTGAATTAGTTCAGGTGAAAAAGAGAAGATTTAGACACATAATGTTTTCAAGTTTAAGATACGGTGTCTTGTTTTGATGAAGTCTTCTGGTTCAGAGAAAAATTTTCATTTAAACTAAAATTAAACAGTTTTTATTGCAGAGAGTTGTCGAACATGAATCTCTATTGCGGTTGCTACTTTATACATTTTGCCTTATATTTTAATAAAGATTTGAGATAGAGGTTAAGAGTTAAAGCAAAAATGTTAATTATTAGTATGTCAAGGTCTACATTTTATCTTCATGATGGAAGTTGTGGACCTCATCCAAGATAGCCGCCAGCGGGGAACTTAGTTTAACATTGGACCCTATGGGAAAACACATTCAAAGATCTTCACCTCTGAGAATGCTTGGCCAGTTGGAACCATACTTGGTCACAACTATCCTTAGTTGGTCCCCGTTGAAAAATATGTCCGGCAAGTTCCCATCAGATCAAAGATGGCCGCCAGCGGACAACATAGTTTAACATTGGACCCTATGGGGAAACACATTCAAAGATCTTTTCCTCTGAGACTACTTGGCCAATTGGAACCTATTTGGTCATAACTGTCCCTAGTTGGTCCCCTTTGAAAAATGTGTCCGGCAAGTCCCCCTCAGATCCAAGATAGCTGCCAGCGGGGAACTTAGTTTAACACTGGCTCTATGTGAAAACACATTCAAAGATCAAATCCTCTGAGACTACTTGTCCAATCGAAACCATACTTTGTTACAACTGTCATTGGTTGGTCCCCTTTCAAAAAAGGTGTCGGGCAAATCCCCATCAGATCCTAAATGCCCACAGTGGGGAACTTGGTTTAACATTGGATCTAATGGGAGAATACATTCAAAGATCGTGTCCTCTGAAACTACTTGGGTAATTGGAACCAAACCTGGTAACAACTGTCCTTCATTGGCTGTCTTTGAAAAATGTGTCTTGCAAGTCTGTGTTTTATCCAAGATTGCCGCCAGTGGAGGACTTAGTTTAACATTGAACCCTATGGGAAAACACATTCAGACATTTTTCTCTTCTGAAACCGCTTTTCCTATTCAAATAAACTTGGTAACAATGGTCCTTAGATGGCCCTCTTTGAAAAATGTGTCAAGGACATTCTAATTAGATCCAAAATGGCCGACAAAGGGAAGCTTAGTTTAACATAGAACCCTAAGGGAAATTCAAACAAAAATCATCTTCTCTGACACAGTGGACCATATTACATTGATCTAGGTTTATTGTCACACTAGAAAATGAGACCGTTGATCATTTTCTATGTTAGCTTTGAACCAGGTGAGGTACAGGCTCTTGAGAGCCTCTAGTTCAAAAATATGTTTTTCCCCGATTTTAACGGGGTTTGATTATTCGGATTCCTCTGATGTTACCTTTAAGATTGGAGATTTTGTTATTACCGTTTACAAGTATAAGGGATCAAGGGTTCTTATTTCCACCTTGGCTGGAACACTTGTCCTTCAACACTAGCAAATACCATACCACTCATTCGGACTGACATCTCAATTGTGTTCGTTTTCACTTTAGGTAGTTCCCAACGTTGATTTCTTACATTTGGTCAGACATGCTGACTCCTCTGTCTTTTTCCACAACATAACATGCAAAATTTCACGAAATTCACATTACTCCTTTGCTCGATTTTCAAGAAACAAAGCGTATGAAAAACTTAGAACATCCACCATTGACAAATATTTTGACTGATTTTACCAGAGTCAGTTTTGGACTTAAAATGTCTGAACAGCGTTGAGAATGACTCTGCTGAGTTGTTTCAACGCTAGCTTTGACATTTCCCGCCAAAATTTTAACTGCTTGTATCTCAAAATCAAGCACATGGATCTATTTTTTTTCTTGGTTATTGTCATCATTTCATTAAGTCCTACTAATTCATACAGAACACTTTTATGAACTAAACTATACCGTTTTTTTTCAGATGACAACAGATCTTTCCCTTTATAGCTAAAGCTTGTTTTTTACTACTGTTTGACTTTTTTACTGGAGTTGACAGGTTCAACACTGCGGGTGTCTTATAAGAAGCAGGAGATGCTTACTCTACCAGTGCACCTGATCTCACCCATGGTTTTTATTGGGTCCCCGTGGTTCATCTGTATGTGTGTCTTCATTTATCTTTTCTGTCCCGTACTCATGTGGGGTGTTTCCTATGTTTCCGTTGGATTGTTACTTATTTGACTGACGGTTCGGTTCTCACTTACTTTACATCTCTAATATCACTTAGTTGACTCAAAGATTAAGTTTCGCCCGATGTTTCCTTAATACAAGTTTTATATGTTTGCAAATAAAGATTTGCCAACAAATCTCACCGAATATTGCATACGGCGTCCAGTTTTTTCTATTTCATCTATTTCTACATTATTTGTAGAACAAACATTGTTTACACATGTAAACCAAGAATATGGGCCATTTTCATGTAATGACTTTGAAAGTACAAATGCATCATCCAAAAGTTGGTTGTTGGTATGATGGTATAAACGTGCTAAATATTTAACAGCTTGTATTTTGATGTATGTATCCAAAGGAGTTCTGCTAGTTCTGCACTAGCAGCTACATTTACTGATTGTTTGCTTAATCCTAAAGTATATTTTCAAAATTTTAAATTAATCTTTTCTATAAAGCTTGAATCTATTAATGATTTAATATCAAAATTAGGATTTTGTTTTGCTTGTTTTGATGCTTTTATGATTTTTTCATAGATGTCCATTAACCATATCTCAGAGTTATGCATTAAAATTGGTTTAACTAAAGATTCAAATAATTTTTCTTGAATCTGAATAGGCATGCTATTCTATTGGTGCAAGGTATTTGAAGAATGAAAAAATAATACTTTGCTACCCTTTTTTGATAATTCTTGGTGAGATGAATATACACAAACTTGTCAGATGGTGTTTTTTTAAACTATATTTAAACATTTATTTTACCCCCCCCCCCTCAAAGTATATATATTGAAAATCATAGCTTAGCCTTAGTATGGGGTTATTAAAGTGGTCTTTACCCAAGTCCGTTACTAACAATCTTACCAAACCGATGATTCATCGCGAAACTGTTTGTTCTTGACATACTTGGAAGTTATCCATGATTTGAAAGAAGTCTTTTAACATTATTGAGGTTTGAAATTGTCATTTGTTTAAGCCCCTTCAGGATTTCTAGGTCTCTGGGTTGCATTTATACAGGAGCTTTTCGAGGTAAGCCCTGCAATCTGTGGCCAACATCTTATTGCGTTTTACTTGATGGTGGTGATTCCCACCAATATAAAACAAATGCACAGTAAGGAAAATATCAAAAATTATTTTTGAAATTTTTTGATTGGGTATATGTGCAAAATAAAAATCTGAAAGTGGTACAACGTCCCTGGACCTACTCAATGACCTTTCTTGGATAATTGAGAATCTGTATCCAGCACATGCAGACCTTTGCCATATGCTTCAAGGTCATTATGACCGTAGCTATGCCCCGGGGCTATGCCACTTATTCAATTTCCTTGCTCTGATAACATTATTCAAATACAGAAGTTGTGTGATGTTCTCTATTATATCAAAATAAAACATATTTTTATCATTTGCTAAAATATTCTCATTAATTTCATCATTTGAAACGGGTGCTGTATACAGAGCAGGACATGTTTACCCTTCCGGAGCACCTGATGTCCCTCTCAGTTTCACTGGAGTTCACACTGTGAGTGCTTTGTTTTGAATGTTGTGATTTCTGTTTCTGTGCTTTGTTTTTGTCTAGCGTCGTTGTTTTGTGTCTGGCGTCATTGTTTTCTGTGTTCTCGTTTTGGCAATGCCTTTGGACTTCGATTTATGTAAATTTCACTCCCTTGTTCCTTCGGTATTCTACTGCCGTTGTTGAAATAAATTTAGCAAATGATGTAAAATTTGTACAAGTTGTCAGTGATTTTTGGGCTTATTTCGTACAAATTATTATTTGTACAACCTTATTTTGTACAAATTGTAACTTGTACAAACTGAAAATACGAATTATAATTTGAACAACATTTTTGTACAAATTATAATTTGTACAACATTTCAACTTGTACACAACATATATACCATATCATGTACAAACGACTATGTTTCTGAAATGTTTCAATCTGTACATTTACCATAGACAAAAACAGTACATTGACTTGACATAAACGCAATATAAAGATGAGGCTTAGAAACGTGGGAAATGCGAGCCTTGGGCGAGCATTTTCACCGTTTTGAGCCGAATCCTTATATAATAACTAAATACCGAAGTTACTGTGAATTTACTTTCTGCATATGCGCATTTCGACAACTTATGTCTCATCAGTGCAGATAAAATCTAAACGTTTGGAAGACCAAAAACTCAAAGATGTTTTAAAACTGACAGAGAACAAATAATCAAAGTGATCTAAATGTAAAGCCAAAATCAGCTAAGGATAGAGCTTTTAACGAGGGAGACACTCCTTAGTTTTCAATAAAATTTACAAAATTTTAGATATTGTAAGGTTTCAAAAATAATCGGCTTTCGGGTCAGCACCGAAGTACTGACTACTGGGCTGGTGAATATAAAGGTTATGTCAAGTCAATGTACTGTTATTGTCTTTATACTGCAACATTAACATTAAAATATATCGTTAAAATGATGATTTAAAAGTGAAGCGGACGTCCACTAGCAGATATGTTTTAATCTTGTTTGGCCATTTTGATCTTATCACGATCTTAACAAGCTTAACACAATTATGTTAAGACTGTGTAAGATATTCAGCCATATTTCAAGATAATTGCTTTCAAGGACGATTAAGATCTGTTCAGTTTATCAAGATCAAACAAGATAACTGCGTTCAAGGACGATCAAGATATGTTAAGTTTGTCCAGATCAAACAAGATCAAATCAAGATCTTGTTTGATTTTAACAAACTTAATTCGTCTTAATTGCTCCTGAACGCAAATAACAAGTCAATCTTGTTTAATTCTGAATTATCTTAACATGTCTTGATCGTCATTGGAATCAATTATCTTGAAAACCAACTTAAAATATAATACTGTCTTAACATAATTGTGTTAAGCCTGTCAAGATCATGATAAGATCAAAATGGCCAAACAAGATCAAAACATATCTGCTAGTAGTCGTAAGCAAGAGATGAATCCGTGTTTTCTTGGAACGTAACGGAGCAATCTCTACGGAAACATATTGCTGAAGTCATTGATAAAGTGTTATCAGTGACTGCATATCACTTATGTTTATACTGTCAATGTAGTTTACTCAGGCAAATAGAGAGGTTGCTGTATAGCGTTCTAAACATATTCTGAATCACTCGATTTGTCTAAAATAATTCTGAAAATTACCGTGTTGAAGAGAGCAAAATAGCGAAAACACAACCCTCTGCTGCGATAAATTTTTGCATTCCAATATTTTTAGTAGAGGCTCGGGTTCAAGGAATGCTAATTGAAAGAATAGACATGACATGAAATGAAAAAGAAAGGAAATGGTGTAAACGTCAAGGAGACAACATCCCATATCTTGGTTAAAACGACCCAAAACAAAGCATCTAGGGGTCATCGTATGGTCTTAAACACACTGAGGAATGAATCGGTAACTATCGGTTACTTTCACAAAAAGAATGGCAATATTTGTGAGAAAAGTATTCAAATAGATATCAAAATTATGTCTTTATTTGCCGTTCGTTTGAGGTGCAAATGGTTTCGAAGAAACGAAAAATGACCATATCAAAATACCGAAGTTACTGTGAATTGGTTTCTGCATATTGTCATTGTATTCACCAGGCCAGTAGTCAGTACTTCGGTGCTGACCCGAAAGCCGATTATTTTTTAAACCTTCCAATATCTAAAATTTTGTAAATTCTATTGAAAACTAAGGAGTATCTCCCCCATTCAAAGCTCTGTCCTTAGCTGATTTTGGCTTTAAATTTAGATCACTTTGGTTATTTGTTCTCTATCAGTTTGTAAAACATCTTTGAGTTCATGGTCTTCCAAACGTTTAGATTTTATCTGCACTGATGAGACATAAGTTGTCGAAATGCGCATATGCAGAAAGAAAATTCACAGTAACTTCGGTATTTAGTTATTTGATAACTTGTTTCTCTTCAAAACGTTTGGAAGTACAATAGTAAAAGCAGTAGTACAATAGTAGTAGCAGTCCACCAGCAGAGGAATCGGCTCAATGGCCATTTAGCAGTCCACCAGCAGAGGAATCGGCTCAATATCCATTTAGCAGTCCACCAGCAGAGGAATCGGCTCAATGGCCATTTAGCAGTCCACCAGCAGAGGAATCGGCTCAATGGCCATTTAGCAGTCCACCAGCAGAGGAATCGGCTCAATGGCCATTTCGACAACTTATGTCTCTTCAGTGCAAATCATATAAAACAATTAAAAACCATAATCTGAAATATGTGTAAAAGCTCACTAAGAATAAATTTTCAATGATATTTTTATAGAAAAACCAAAAAAACACCCAAAGACAGTGCCAAATAATAGGGAGATACTCCTTAGTTTTGCATTTTTTTCAACTTAGAAATCTGCAAGTTTCCAATACAAACAGTTTTAAATTGGGCTAGCACCGAAGTACATGGTACTGGGTGGTTGAATACCAACAGGACTTACCGTCCACCAGCATTGAAATATTCCTAATGGTAATAAATACAAAATAACAGAGTTACTGTGAATTTAGTTTCTGCATATGACTAATTTCGACAACTTATGTCTCTTCATTGCAGATCAAATCAATACATTTGGAAATCTATAATCCGAAATATTTGTGAAAGCTAATGGAGAACAAATTAGCGTTAAAATTTGAATTAAAAAATAACATAATCATCCAAGAACAGAGCTATGCAAGAGGGAGATACTCCTTAGATTTACATAATATTTTCTACATAAAATTTCTTTGAACAAAAGTTCAATCCTAATTGTAAATGATATTCTATCTGCCATTGTGTTCTGGTCTAGGACTTGAGGACGTTGTCCATCAAAATTATTTATTCTTTAAATTAAGAATGCTTAAAACAAACCAGCCGAAACTAGTACTCTACAGGGACAGTGCAGTGTTTTATGTCTTGACCCGTTTTGATGGTATTGGCGATTGTGCCTTTGGTTTTTAATTTAGCTAAAATTTTGCTTATTGTTGTATACATACACTACTAGAAATAATAATACATAATATCATTATGTATATTGAAATGGTAGAATGAATAGTTTTTCTTAATTAATAAGCACATTTTTTTCATTTTCAAGATGGCTGTATCTTCTAAGAGATGAACATTGTTGAGGAGGAGGAACCGATTTCCGTAGAGAGTAATATGGCGTATAAAAGTTTTCAAGTCAACGAATTTAAATCTTTGACAATTCAGCAGAAGTGTGGTGCAATCGAAGATAGTAAAGTCAACAAAATGGACGACAAAAGTGTTGAACAGGAATCTGAACCTGAACTCTCAGTTCTAATTACGAAAAACTTCGCAAAAATTATCGAACTATTAGAAGCTTTCCCATTGTGCGATCATCTGCTCCAGGATGACGTCATCACTATGACGGAGCACTCAGAGATTCGTCAGAGATGGAAATTTAGCCATTCAGAAGCGAATGATGAACTAATGAAGAAAATCTCAAAGAGGGAATTTGATCCAAACATTCTTAGAAAAGCACTTGATGAAACTAAACAATCTGGAGTGGTCAAATTGTTATTTCCAAACAAATAAATTATTTTTAAGGGTAGTTTTTTTTTATATTTTACGAAAGGATATGGAGTAAATGAACATGGGACCATAACTCATATGTTAACTCCAACTGCAATAATCCCAATGAGCTGTATGGCCATTTCGGAAATTAACTCATCATCAGCAGCACCAGAACCCAAACAAAGAAATCCATAATTTCAAAAAATGTTTAAATTGCATAAAATCAAACGAAATCTGAATAATCAATAATATAAAATATATCTAAGGACAAAACTACGATGGAGGGTGTTAATCCTTCGGTTTTAGAATGTACATAAATTAAGAGAATTGTAACTGAACAAAGTGTACACATGAGATATTATCTCATGTACAAGTACACCATATCTAAGAAAAATAAAGAGCATACATCTTACATGTTTTATTATTAATGGTATTTTGACAGTAATTTCTGGGTTTTTCCAAAAAAACATAAAGCTATGGAAATCTTTAAAAAAAGAGTCCCATCTTTCAGACATGAAACTGCAACAGGTTTTTGAACTAAAGCCACTGTCAATCTATCGACAGATGTCACCAAAAAATTAATTGTACTAAAAAGTGAAAATTCAAACACACACACACACACACACACACACACACACACACATTAGAAAACAGAGAAAAACAACAAAATAATAACCATCGGCAAAAAGCAACAAAAGTGTGATTATTCAGGGACCAAGTAGTTTTTTTGAAATCTCAAGATGTAGTTTACTTGCGCAAATAGAGAGGTTATAAAGGAATATATTTAGCCAATCAAAGCTGTTATTGAAACATCATTTGGGGAGGGTATTGTCAGAAATAAATGGTTTAACTTTGAAACTGTCAACGTCTTAATGACTGTTTTTCTCCATTGGGGACAATATTTGATTCGATCATTGTTAAAAAGTATTTTCTATTCGTTTATATTTAGGTAAGTAAACAACGCGTTTTCATCTCTCCAAAATCAACAGTCTTGAAACATCATCAAGAATTAAAGATGTTGCATATGCATATTGAGATGCGTGAACTCTACAATAAAGATTTGAATGCATTATTTTGAAGTTTCATTGTGATATGAAAGGGTTGACCGAAGAACATTTTTAATGAAGCGCGGTATCGCTTCATGTTGAAAATGTGCGCCCGGTAAGTGAGTGAGAACCAAACCGACAGTCAAATATTCGAACAATCCATTGACAATTGCAACATCGGAAACACTAAGAAACAAGGACACCACTTGAGAACGGGACAAAAAAAAGAAAAATGAAGACACGCATACAAATGAACAACACGGACCTGATAAAGACGACCTGTGTTAATGTGTTACTAGTAATACAAAAGTGGATATAGGAATGAAGATGAGAAGTTGGTTGTTGTTCCTGTCACCCAACAAATATTCTGATATACAGGCAAAGCCTAATTTTTCCTTTACTTTTGTATTTTTTTTAATAAATAATGCCAACTTGATTTCAACAAATTTATTTTAACAAAACGATCACCCATGGGGTATTTTAAGTTTCTATTAAAAGTTTATTGGCATTTGCATGCCGATGGCGGACAATTTCCTTTTCTGCATTCCACTGTACACCATTGGTCAAGTGATTCAACTCCCTCCCAATAGTTGATTGCCTTACAAACAAGTAGACCACTTGGTCTAGTAGTTTGAACCGGAGCATCTGTGACAAAAGGTTTAAATGTTTTGATTGGTCGGAAGGTGAATTGTTGTGTGGTCGTCTGTTGAATAATGGCGGGTTTCATTGTAGGTGCCTTTGTCGGGTTAACTATAATTGGTCTCTGTGTTTGTACTTGACTATTTCCATTGATTGCTATATCTGAACAACCATAGAATTCCTCCTGTGAGCCACAGCCAATGCATCCTCGGCCACTTGGATCTATTCCATAATTGTTTCCTGAAAGATTAACGAGACATTTTAATTTAGATTGATAATATTTATTGCTAATGAACAAGAGGATTGGACTAAAGTTTTATCAATTATATTTGACCTTTCCTTACAAAGTAAAAATGCAATTGACAGCAAAGCATACACACAAAAATAATACTATTTATATATCTCAGTGAAAAAACTAAAATAGAATTAACAAAATACATGATCAAGAAAACTGACTTGAAATCAGAATCTTTTAATTTACTTTTTTATATATTGTCGAACTTTTCGAAATATGTACGATTATATTGATCGTCACTGTCATCATTATTAAAGAGGAGAATTTCAATATTTTTTTAACAATAACTCTGACACCCGCACATAATGTTATTCTATGGCTCAATTACAAGCGGAATTCTAGAACAAAATGGAAAGCATCTTCTTAATGAAGCTCACAGCTACATTTTGGATCGCTTATAACATTTATTTTCCCCTCGCCCAACGAAGTTTGGGAGGGGATATATCGTTTCGTCCATTCGTCCGTCTCTTCAAACTTAAGACCATATATCTTTTGAATAACAAGTCATAGATGGACAAGGTTTTGTCTATGGATGCATCTTGAAAAGTACTTGTGGTTGATATATCGAATAGGTGGATTTGACCTATATGTTTTGCATGAGTGATTCGGGTTAAAGTTTATAAGAGTCAAGATCTGGGATACTACAACACTTATAGGAATAGTACCTCCCTCTTGCATAGCTCTGTCTTTAGCTGATTTTGGCTTTCCTATTTAGATCCATTGGTAATTTGTTGTCTATCAGCTTTTACACATATTTCGGTTCTTGGATTTCCAAATGTTTTGTTTTAATCTGCACTGATGAGACATAAGTTGTCGAAATGCGCATATGCAGAACCTAAATTCACAGTGACCTCGGTATTTTGTTATGTATATATATAGTAAGTAGATGCGTCTTGTAAAGTTACGAAGCTCCGGAAAAAGATTAGGTCACTTTGACCTAAAATTCCATGCATGAGTGACTTAGGTTAAAGTTTTTGTAAGAGTCCAGATCTGTGATACTACAACTCTTAGAGGAATTATATTTTGTAAGTTGATGCGTCCTGTAAAGTTACGAAGCTCCAGATAAAAATTACGTCACATTGACATACATTTCATGCATGAGTGACTTTGGTTAAAGTTTCTGAAAGACTCCAGATCTTGGATACTACAACTCTTGGAGGAATAATGTCTTGTTAAGTACGAAGCTCCGGATAAAGATTAAGTCACTTTGACCTTCAGTTTATGCATGAGTGACTTAGGTTAAAGTTCCAGATCTGTGATACTACAACTTTTAGAGGAATTATATTTTGTAAGTAGATGCGTCCTGTAAAGTTACGCAGCTCCAGATAAAAATTAGGCCACTTTCACACACATTTCATGTATGAGTGACTTTGGTTAAAGTTTTTATAAGAGTCCAGATCTTGGATACTACAACTCTTGGAGGAATAATGTTTTGTATGTAGATGCGTCTTTTAAAGTTACGAAGCGCAAGATAAAAATTAGGTCGCTTTGGCCTTCGGTTAAAGTTTTTGTAAGAGTCCAGCAGCCCATTTCATAAAAAAAATCTTACGATAAATCTTAATCGTAAGTCAATATTAATTGTTAAAGACTTACGACTTTTTATCGCAAGATTTTTTGTGAAAAGGACTGCAAATCTGGGATATTACAACTCTTATAGGAATAATATTTTGTTTGTAGATGCGTATTGAAAAGTTACAAAGCTCAAGATAAAAATTAGTTCACTTTGACCTGCATTTCATGCATGAGTGAATTAGTTTAAAGTTTGTGTTACAGTCTTGATCTTGCATACTATAACTTGTAGAAGATTAATTTTTCACTAATAGATGCATATGCTCCTGATTGAAATAAGATCACTTCATTTCTTGCACGAATGGCTAAGATTTATCTTGAATGGAACAACTTTGTGGAGTGCTTATAATACTAGACAGACGGGCGAGGAGATTAGCTGTCGTTTCCGACTGCCCCTTCTCTTGTTCGATTTAAATTTGCATTAAATGAACTACAAAGATAACATTTAAAGAAGTATTTTAGTTCGGTGACTATGTTTGTGTAGTGTTGCGAGATTTACTAAACATCTGATATTTTTGTCACAAACAAGAACAATAAGAGCATTGTATGTTTCAGAATACTGGAAATTCGAAGGCCACACTTCAAATATTATTCTTTTTTGAATCTCTTATTTTTCCATCATTTTGTTTATCTTTATCCCTTAAAGTTAACAGTATTCACTGAAGCTTAATGAAATAGCATATCAAATGCCTACAACTGGCTTTGTTCTGAACCCCTTTTTCCAAACGCAGTGAGAAGCATACATGGGCAAGTAGTAAAAGCCGTATTTGATCGAAAGTTAAATCATTTTAAGTTGACGTTTTAAGCTTAAAGCTTTTATATTTCAGATTGTTCTTATTTGAATAAAGAGTTACGTGCCTTTCTCCACTACAGTTTCTCATTTTTCTGTTGGTGTATTTGAAAGTGTAATTAATTCCATTTTTGTGGTGTTATCTTTAATTTTTAGAGCAGGAAGTTTATATCGTAAGCCATTTCTTCTGAAACGTGATTTTTTTTTACAAGTGACATCTCAACAAGGAAGCAAACTTCGTGGTATAGGGTCTGTAAGTCTCGTTAAATTTTGAAACGTCCGGGCACATAAATTTTACCCGGAAGTTATATTTTTGACAAAAATATATGACGGTTCAAGCAAAAAACTGAACGTCATTATCATCTGACGTGATGTTTTGGCTGGAAACTTTTTCAAATTGCATTTTTAACGTGAAATTTCGAGGGTCACATGAGGAGACTTACAGACCCTATTGAAAGACACGTGAACATTTTTTTTAAGAATCTACATTTCAAAATTTGATTTTTTTTAGTCAGGAGAATTACTAATGAAGCAATTCATCGAGGGGACGTCTTGACGTCGGACCCCAATTTTCTGGAATTTGTTGCCCTTTCATGCAGTATTTAGGCAAAAAAAATAATAATAGACTAGATAAATCCTTTTTCTGGAACCTTATTGAATCCCCTCTTTTTTCGAAGGCTAGATCTGTCGATGCAAGATTTGGATCTTCCCTGTATAAAAGCTGAAATGATTGTAATGTTTGTGAAATGATTGTATTTAAGCATGAAATAAATGTCCGTCGGGTATTTGACGAACTTTTTCTCTTTCTTGTTTTGATGCCTTGGGACTTCAAGGTCTGCAAGTTAGGTCACGGGACATCGAGAGTTCACCATAACATTGCCATTTAAATCTACCGTTTTTCACCTTTCGTAAAAATACAAGTAATGGGAATTCAACATTCAACGGGTCAAACTCACAGTCCTTCTTGTTTTAGAATTAAATAAAAAGGATTATATGTTTCAATTTTCAACATTTCTTTTACATTTATAGGTGTTTCAACTTTGTCGATCGAAACTCCCTTGCCGGCATCAGTTTTCCGTACACGGAGTTGCCAGGCGCTTCCCCTGTGCGGTAGGTATATCATAACACGGAAAACCTGACCGCATACCATTTTAGACAAATTGTTTACAGAAATACTACGCTCCATGCAGTATAAAAGTCCTTTGTATATTTCTTGATACGAAACAAGATTAATTGAGAATAGTATAAAAGACTAAATTTTCCGCCTCTACCTGTTAATCATTTTCTGCAGTAACGATCAAAATTTCTTTGCCCTCTTGTCCGCTCCACTTTATTTTTTTCTCTTTTTAAGTTTTTGAATCGATTAACTAGCTCTCATGTTGACATAGTCGAAATATTGCTAACTGTACGTAAAAATCAAAATAAACAATGAACCAATCGAATGCAACTGACATTTTGTAGACTAAAAGTTAGAGAACTACTATCAATATACCTGCATGCCATTTCCATTGCAAAACACATTGTGTGCATTGTAAACCGTCTGGTAATTGTACACGCATGCGCTTCCTGCCTACACCACCAGGGTTTGAAAACCTGAAATTAAATGACGCAATTAGTCATGTTAAATCTTACCAAAAGCTTTAAAACCACTTACATATTATATGAACACAAATACACCTTTCCTAAAAGAATACAAGGATAGCAATGAATAATAATAGCAACAAGGGAAATGAAACTCGAAATATCTTGCCAAAAAGGTGAAAAATGAACAAAATCAAAAAAGAAATCAGAAAATCAAAATCAAAAAAGAAATCAGAAAAATCAGAAAAGAAAAGACATTAGCTAGGTACCCAAACGAAAAAACTTAATGTTCGAATTCAATGAATATAATAGTGCAAAGAGATACCTATCAGCTTCAATAATTAAAAACTCAAACTTTTAATCTCCAAAAATTTTAGGTAAAGGATTACTTATTATTACATTTTGTACACTTCCGGTATTTGTTCTCTTCGCATTTTCCAGTCATATCAAGAGCTAATGGAAAATAGTTCAAAATTATTTAGAGACTACTAAAAAAGATTTACTACCACGAAAATCCAAGAAAAATGCAAAAACAAGTTTAAGTAAAAATTGCCGTGCACCTATTTGCACTCATGAACTATTTGAAACTTTGCGGTTGAAAAGTATAGGTACGACACTTAACATGTGTCTTCATTCACCATGTCATCATTATGTATTTGTGCAATAAAAAGAGGAAAATCATTAGAATTTGCTTTAAAATTCTTCAATGGAGTACCTACATAAACTTAAACGCATTTGACTGTAAAGTATTATACTGAAGGATTAAGCAAAAGTCTTACAATTTTTACATGAAAACGATTCGACGTCATACGTTTTGGAATATTTCTTCTTTATCTTATAATTAAGGAAAACAAATCTAAATTTTCTTTCATGGTGAGATATGGATATAACAATCTGTTAAGGGAGTACGAGTGTTACAAATTTTGTAATTAGAATTAAAATTCTGACCTTTTGTTTTGAAGAGCACTGCTAATGGAACAACTTGTGCAAAACATTTTGAAAATCCATGTAAGAATATTTGAGATATAAGACGTCAAAATTTTGGCGGGAAACAGTTCTTTTTAGAGTTTTCCTTCAATTTGCATAAGATGTTTATGGGCCTTTAAATATATGAAAATGTAATAGACGTTGATTTAATTTTATATGCTGTCTATTTTATGCATATTAGAGTGGCCTATGACCAAGAAAATATGATCCATGTGCAAAAAATTTAACATGTTTGAATGGATAAAACCCGAGGATACCGAATGCCTCTAAAATCTGACGCTCATACTTCCTTAAGGGGGTAGTCCTGGGGTAGGAGGAGATAACTCTGTTTTTCACTTTTTTATTACTTACACAAACAAATAGAATCGTTATAATAGGTATTATCAAAATTTTGAAATTGTGAAAATTTTTCCACACGGCAAATAAATATTGATTTTGTCATGAAAACAAATACCCAAAAACCATATATATAATGAGTGCATTGTACTCTATATGTTTGCAATGCTGTCCAAAGATAATGAAAATATGTAAAAGTCAGATTTCTTCCAAGGGAGGTAATTTATAGCACAGCTTCAGCAATTTTATTGATTTTTACCCACTTTATTCTAAATTAAGAAAAATTTGGACGGTAGAATTTTCTAAAATTTTAATATATCTTACATGTACTAGTTTTCTTTTTATTCTCAGTTTTTGGTGACAATTAAACGACAGAATTTTTTACAAGAAGTGTTTTATAGTGATCAAAATAGAGTAAAAATTCCAGCCTTTACTATTCAGAACACCCATGTATTTCAGTTCAAACTAGTTAAATTTACTATCATTATTCATGCTTACTTTCACACATGTCTAAACTACAGATTTTGGATTTGAAATAATTTTAAATCAAATACAAATTTAATTAGAGCCAATTTTATACACCAGAATCAAGTCCTGAACGGACCAAATGATATGAGGAAACAGGGTTTCTATGATGACCATGAGACATAAAACGGGACGGTAAAAATTGTTGAAAATTGCTGACAGTTGTCATGAACATGTGTAGTTTTAATATTGAAAATATTAAGAAAATTAAACGAGGGGAAATTTTTAGGCTTCCCCAGGTCTACCCCCTTAAGTGGTATATTTAACAATAAATGACCATCAACTATGACTAATTTAAAGAAAGATGTAAAAAATGGAAGTACGTTTTGTGTTGTATTTTATTCTACTCAGGATGAATATTTGGCACATTAGCATAAAAATACTGTGCACTCCAGTTTAATTAGTTTACTTTTATCAAAATGAACATAATGGGTCTGGAGCTGGCATGTCAGTTAACTGCTAGTAGTCTCTTGTGATTTCATGTTTACGTCCGTATATTTAGTTCTTTCAGATTCATTTTTCACAATTGACTCAGTCCTGTTGCCAACTGAATTTTACTGTTGTTACGATTGTTTTTTGATTTCTCACATTGGCTATAGGAGGGAGGTTTGGGCCCAATAAAACTAGTTTAACCCCGCCGCAGCAGGTTTGCGCCTGTCCTAAGTCAGGAAATTTATTAAGCCTTTCTGTGTCTTGTCTGTTTTCTGCTTAGTTTACTTTATGTCTATAGGAGTCTAGGGTGATGTTTATTTCGCTGAACTTGATTACTCTTTATTCAGGGGCCGACTCCGACTTGCCGTTGGGTGTGGGGTTTTCTCACCGTTCATTGGAGATCTTATTGTGGCTTTGAGTTGTTATTACTCCCCTTTGGGTCGTTGTCTCTTTGACACATTCCCCGTTTCCCTTCTTTTTCTAAATCTAGACTTAAATTATCTTTTGTCTGAAATCACTGATAGTGTGAAATTGTCGATACCATACACATTTTAAAAAAGATAAATCAAACCCTCGGCTCGTTGTACAGTCAAAATTGACCAAAATAATGACGATGATACGGTTGCTTAAGGTTTCTCTGTAGCTTGCTGATTTGATGAAAACAAAGAGATTTATTCCTCATAATCTCGGATTTGACTTTGAAACTGACGATGCCTTCAAATGGGAAGTTCCATTTTGGCAGTTATGTCACTGGTTTGGAAATTATATTTAAAATGTAGTGACTGTTTTACTACCAGCAAGTGACCAGATTAACTAACGTCATTTCAGCCATCAATAACCGACAGCCATTGTCCTGAAAATGCACTGAAGAAGCGAAAAGTCAATATTACATTCTCTGATTTGTTATTAAGTTCTTATTCACCAGTTAACAGTTTCTTATTCACCAGTTAACAGTCACTACAAAAGTTTTTCGGTCATTAAACCGTTACAACTTTATTTTTTATGTTACAGAGTTTATTACCCGGCTGACAAACACCAACTGTGACAAAACCGAACTTTTCGGTGGCAGTGTGACGGGTGCCACGCGTGGAGCAGATCATGCTCACCCTTCCGACGCTCCTGATGATACCTTAGTTATTTTAGGGGTTCACGCTGCTAGTGCTCTAGTTTGTGTCTTTTTTGTTCATGTTTGTTTGTTTTGTTTCTGTCATGCGGTTTAAATTGGTGTGCGATATGAATTTCCATAATTTTAGATTCCCCCTTTCCTCATTTTTGCTTTGGAATTCCTTTGCCGATGTATTATAACAGACAATACGCGTTCTCCGTTTGAAATATTCTGATCAAACTTACCTTGTTCCCGATCCTACAATATTAAGTAGATTTTGGTTTAAACATTCATGAGTTATTGCCTTTCCAGGATTATTATTCGGACAGAGCCTGAATTCGAACCATCCTTTGTGATCTGCAGTGATATCTACTGTTACATCAATAATCTGTCCTGTCCTATAAGTCCTAGCTATTGTCCCAGTGGCATATTGACCTCCAGCTTCGTTATCTTTTGGACCTTGGTTCGGATCTCCGCATACACCACATTGCCCTCTTTGGTATAAATATTGGTTCTATTAAAAATAAAGAATTACTTAAAGTTCTTTTTAATACTTAATCTATCGGGATTTAAAGTGTAAGGAACAACTAATAATTTTGCTGTCAGATTATTGTTACTAAGAGATTAATTAAGCAGTTATATGATATGCATCTTCGCTAGCCAAGGGTTACGATACGCTCCGCTCCTCTTCCTCTACAAAAGCTTTTCAAATTTAACTTGGTACTGTTTGAGGGTTAGAGAAGTAACACGTACCATGATTTTTAATTGGTTTTGTCTCAGGGTTAGCAAAAGACATTAACCAATCAGCAACCTAACAGATCTTTCAAAAATATAAATGCCTCACTTACCGTGTGACGGGTGCTGTTAACAGAGCAGGACATGCTTACCCTTCCGGAGCACCTGATGTCACTCTCAGTTTCACTGGAGTTCACACTGTGAGTGCCTTTGTTCTGAATGTTGTGGTTTCTGGTTCTGTGCTTTGTGTCTGTCTGGCGTCATTGTTTTTGTGTCTAACGTCATTGTTTTCTGTGTTCTCGTTTTTGCCCTGTCTTTGGACTTCGATTTTTGTGAATTTCACCATTTGTTCCTTCGGTATTCTACTGCCGTTGCTTCACCCTTGGCGGACTGAGCCTAAATTTGTGAAACATTAGTTTCAAATTATCTCCCTTTGAAGTAAGAGTTTCGGTATGATTTATTGTAATAATTAAAAATTATTTATTTCATCTAATAATACAACAATTCACAATATATTTAACTACTAGGAAATAACCCTTTAAAACTAAAGAAAAATTATAAAATCATCGAAATTTTGCAAAATAGAGAAATCACGAAACACCATATTTTAAGTTTTATTATTACGATATATATTAAAAATCTGAATGTAAGCTAATTGATTGGCTGCAGCAAAGTTTAATTGCAGCCAATCAGCAAAGTTTAATTGCAGCCAATCAAAAACGTGGATTTGAGACTACGCAGAAATCCAGCTTGATCTGCTAAGGGTGAAGATGAGAGGAGCGATTCGTAACCCTTGGCTAGCGAAGATGTATGATATGGAGTAAATGCACATGAGACAAAGTTTCCACAAAAACATGGCAAAACCAAGAAATGGAACAAAGCTTTTATTGTTGTTCTTCATCTTGAAGTCACCATTGAGCTTTGCTATGCCAGTTCGACAGTTTTTTACCAGCAGACTAGGCTCCTTGAGCTAGCCGACAGTGTAGCGGAGTGAACCCATTGGCCCATCTTTCAAAATTACGTATTGTCATTTTCTCTAATTTCAAGATTGTGTTCATGGAGTTAGTAGTCTACCTGTATAGGGTTTGATTCGTATGTTTATTCAGCTAAAGGGAAACGGGACAGATAAAGGGGAGGTTTGAATATATCCATAAACCGGCTTAACCCTACCGCTTGCTTTTGCTAGTGCCGATACCGAGTCCGGCTGTCCCGAGTTCCTATTGTGTTAACGTTTGTCTTTTGTCTTATTCGTGTTTTTTCCTGTGTAGTTCCTCAGCAGATTTTGGCATGTTATTATAATTTTCAGCCATTGTAGGTGTTTCCTGCTATCCATTTTTTACAAACGATAGTTTAGAAACTGTATAAACAATTCTTTAAAATCTTTAAAAATCGAACAAGCAAGTTTAAAAGGATAAAAACGAAGTTTCAAATTCAAACGATGTAATTTAAAATCGAACGCACTTGACAATTTTTAAAATTGCCCTAAAGGATTTCGATATATCGTACAAACGAATTTAAAAAACGTACAAACGATTTTCTAAAATTTTCTAGCAATTTAAAATCGTACATACGACTTTTTTTACATCTTTCATAGGAGATTTAAATAGTGCAAAAGAATTTGTTGATTTTTTTTTAATTCAGAAAATTTTATAAATAAACTGTCGTTGTATATAAACCCATTACCAGAAATATATGCGTAATTACTTCTAGAAGTATCTATACGTGCTATATTGATCGGATTTTTACTAAAATCCTCTTTGGGTTCTTAAATATTCGAATATACCATATACAAAATCAATTTATTAAGTGCAGTATACTAGGTGGAGTAAAAGTATGACAAAATTGTCCTAACTATAGACTAGACATCATTAATTATAAAAGTGTAAAAAATCAGATGCGAATATCAATCATGGGCATGGCTGAGTGCTAAGTCACACTCATATTGGTAAAATAAACAAAATGAAAATGTTTTAAAAATGTGCAAAAGTTTATAAAAAATTCAAAGTGGTTCTTAATTGTGTAATTAGCATTCTTAACGAGCAATTCACACACACAAAACACATTATACTCTCTTTCCTTACTTTCATATTTTTGAATCTCTCTGTTCCTCTTGCATTTATTTTGTATATACAACATAATGTATTTTTATGTTTGATCACTTTGCATGCTCATATATTACTGTAAAACATTGTATTTAAGGAGAAGACGATGTAAGTTTGCAGAACTTGTGTCTGACCATTTTGCTGTAATATTTAGCAAATAAACTAGAATACTGACAAAGTCAGAAAGGGCCCCGCCCCCTTGCATGGCCCAAAAATCTGTTTGCGGAATTTCATGGAAATCATAAAACAATATTTGAGGAAAAACATCAATAACGAAATCCTAAGTTATTGTAACCTTGTGTATCAAAATCATAGAAATCCCTGAAGGCAATCTTAAGTTATCATACGACATAGAGCTAATTTTCAAAATATGCACTTTTCATATAAAAACTAGTTTTTTTCCCAAAAATCATTTTCCGATTTTCCTCAAAAATCAAAGGGAGCTTCCTTTTGTCATGTTCAACTTTGAGTACGAAAATCATAAAAATCTGTGCAGGCAATCTTGAGTTATCGTACGATATAGAAAACGCTGACGGACGGACGGACGGACGGACAGACGGACGGACAAGCTGATTACTATAGGGCGCCGCCATTTCATGGCGGGCCCTAAATATGTTCAAATCAAATTGGTGAAATTAGTTTTGCTTTTTTCAAAAAATATCTATAACTGTTATCAATGCACCATGTTTCTTTAATCATTTTTACATGGTTAGGCGGGTCTAATTATGAAATTTCACAATGCATTGAAAGTCACGCCCATTGAAAGCATTTAAAAAAATGACAGTAATTGAAAATATATAATATGGAATTTGACTGAAAATATTTTAGGGTGGTACTGTTTGACTAAATAGTAATCACAAGAGGACGCAGTGCAGTCAAAAGAATAATTCTCAAAATCTGGCATTGATGAACAAAATAAAAAGTTAAAACTGGGGGTGAGATTGCTGGGGTGATCCGACTCACATCACCCCTGCTTGATCAAAGCAGCCTGAATGTAAGCTAAAAGTCACCCTGACCTTACATCCGATAAGGAATTTATCAGGATAATTTTCATATTTTGCTTGGAGAATGGTGGTCTGCATTATTTAGGAACAATAATTGTTTTAAACTTCTCATGTCGTCCCTTTGAAAATACTATAAATGTCAATTTAATTATGGAGGTATTTTGTGGTCTAGTCGTTTGTATAGACAAAGTTATAGAGCACTTCAAGTTAATTAATAGTTTGTTTCTATCAGATGGTTAACTTTAATTTTTTCAAATGGCCAGGAATCCAGTTCTAGGTCCAACGTACTGGTATTGCAGCACTAACTTCCACCTTCGATTACACCCATCGCGAAAGTCCCGTTTTAGCTGATTATATTTCGATATTTAAAAAAAATAAACAGTACAAGCTATCCTTGATTGTTTAAGTACATCTGCAGATTGTCTGTACTTTCTTGACAGACCTTAAACTTGTCCTTGACTCTAGCTGCAGGAGGTTATCATTCTGTTGATATTTAGGTCACCTCTATCTTGTTCGCTTCCTGCAAACCTACGTAAGCACGTCATATGTTTATGTTTATTTGCATATATATATTGGTACTCATGACCTGGTTTATTCTACGCAACTTTTGCGCCTTAGCTATTCTGAGAATCTGAAAACAGATCATCAATACTGTATGATTGTTATATTTCTCGGGTATTAATTTTCACCCTTTTTGCGTTTAGCGCGAAAAGCGCAAAGAATGCCAGCGAATATTTCTCTGTAAACGTGAAAATAAATGAACACAATGACTTCAAATTTAAAATTCTTTCATATGAGACTGCGAATATAAAGCAATAACAGTAAATGAAATATCATGATAATTGAAAAGTGTTGCTGATAGAATTAATACAATGAGTTTATTTAAAAAAAAAACAGTTTTTATTTATTTTATTTCTTGATTATTACTATTGATAATTTTGTTTCTATTTATTTTTTCTGCTCCTATGAAAAGGAAGGTTTAGGCTACAATGTTGGACTAAAAAATATTTAAAGAAAATATACTTATTGGACCTAAGAATACAGAATGTGATAATTTTTCCGTTCTTCACTTTAACTACGTAGATAAAAAAAAATTGCTGCAAATTTTAAAACTTCATTATATGTTTGATTTTCACCCTCATGTTAGAAAAATAATATGATGGGTTTGTGTATATCTTTTATATCTTTTACATACTTCATATTTCTTTGTCCTAATTTTTAGGAAATGTAATCGACTAAATTTCTCTAGTGGTGTTAAATACTAGTAGTATGATTTTGACGTTTATTGTTTTGAAAACCTATGTATTTCAGCTTAATATATATATATATATATATATATATATATATATAAGATAAAATTTGCTGCTTATTTTTTGTATAATTTTACCCCTGAAGTTCTGCATTTACAATAATCTTATATCAAATACATTTAGATTGGATCTTATTTTCTTCAACGAACTGCCCCTACAAGGGAACAGTATATCATTGGGAAACCCTAAACAAAAAAAACGGAACTGTGAAATATTAACTTATTAACATTAAAGTATGTATGAATTTACTGATTATTCGGATTTCGTTTGGTTTTATGCATTTTAACATTTTTTGAAATTATGGATTGCCTTTGTTTGGGTTCTAGTGCTGCTAATGAGGAATTAATTTCCGAAATGGCTTTACAGCTCATTCAAAAATTATTCAGTTGGAATTAACATATGTGTTATGGTCTCATGTTCGTAACATATTACACTGTAAATATTAAAAAAAAAATAGACTTGATAACTTCAGGCTTGTCGTATTACTCAAATTTATTGAGCAGGTTGGACATGGCTTAATTTCCTCTATCTTCAAGGTAATTTTAACACGAATAATCCAGATATAATTGAACAAACGAGTTAAAATTCTTGTGGAACTGCGATAAAAGGTATAACAAAAAATATATACACATATCAAAACATAACAAAACAGATATAATTGTCAGGTCAATTAAATAGAGTAATACTATCGTATTACTTTTATTTCACCGAGAAATTTAATTAAAAGATATACGAGTCTGCTTTAAAATAACAGAACTTGATCACTCCTCAAATGTTTGATTTCTTAAATATCGTATCTTTGTATCATAGTAAGCACCTTTAGACAAGGTCAAATGCTCGGCTATCTTGCCTAATAACAACGATTCGTGTGAGTACAATCCTGTTATATTGCATGCATAACAATACTCTATAGATTCAAAACAAGTTAAAGCAATTGTTTCAATTATGATTAAACGTCGGAACATTAAAATCAACAAATTTCCATGACTTTTGGCCTTTATTTTTCAACACTGAAAATAAAGAAATATTTTTATTTTCTGAGTGAAAAATACTACAATTACGCAATATTTTGACCAAGCTGACGATATTTTGTATAATTGTGTCTCTTGGGAGCATATTAAATAAATTCATCTGACAGAAGTTAATGAAAAATAAAATTCATAGGATTGACATTTTTTTTCTTTTTCTCTTTTCTAAGATGAAAGGTTAACATTTTTGAGATGTCTATGCCATATTGTCGACACCAACGGCAAGCATGAAACTAACGAGAGTCATAGTAAGCTCACATAAAGCTTTCCTTAAATGAAATTCAGCTTATATAGAAATTTCATACCTTCAATTTTTTCTTTTTTTTTTTTTTTTTGTAATTTCCAAATGTTATTCTAATCACCTATTGATAGTGTCTACGTCTCACTAATAATTTCACAGTAATTTTGGTACTTTTTCATTTATAATACCAAATATTGCTGCAGTCAAGGAAGTGGCAAAACTTTCAGTTTACAGAAATTAAGATTTACACCCCAAGCTCTCTACCTTTCATTGACTCGCCGTCGTGGAAAGACAACATTGTCTTGTCTTGTCTATCTACAATGTAGACATTTCACAGCGATGAATCTAACACATTGTGTAAGTTTGGGGTGTTAATCTTGACTTCATTACAATTAAAGTTTTGCCACTTCCTTGACCGCCGCAATAGTATGTGTCTATTTTAATTTGTAAAATTTCACCAGCTTGAGACACATTTGTTCTGTTGTCAGACAACTAATGAAAGTGATTGTAAGAACACTTTGTCATTTTACAAATCAGCGCACAAGACCATAAAAATAATCTATATGTTTTCAGACCCTCACCCATCTAGTCTGAGGCTAGAAAAAAGCCCACTGTAATTGACCCTGCTTTTGCCATTTCAGTAAAATGAAAATAAAAAATCTCCTCCCTCCCTAATTTCTAGGTGTTTATACAATGTAAAAAGCTACCCCACCTATTATTTGGCAAATAAAAAGATAAAAAAAACATCTCCGTCCCTCATCAGTTTCAATGAAAAAAATGCCCGAGAATATATTTATCAATTTTGTATGTCCTAATATTAGTCAGAATATGAAAGCTCTTGTGCCACTGAAGGCGGGAATCATATGAGAGCCTCAATACCAGTAATGTAGAGCAGAATTGGGCTCTTGAATTATCGGAATATCAAAAGCCAACATACAAAGTATAGAAACATCCATTAATTAACTTGAAGTGAAACACAGAATTCGCCACATGATATCGGTTACTAGTAACTAGATTTCAAATGACGAAATAACAATTAACAACCAACGCTGCAAAAAGGTTAAAAACGACCCACATTTGATAGAAAGGAATAAATTGTAAAATGTGTCAAACAATCAGTTTTAATGTTGATTGTTCTAGTGTGTGATAAAAGGTTTCTCGATTATTAACAATTTACTCGAAGGACTTGTAATGTATGCTGCATATGAAAAAATATAAATTATCTTGCTTAATATCTTAGGTGGCCAGTTTGGCAATATGATTAATTATCGCTAATTTGCGCAATTTTCAATTGTTTCTGAGACACGATAATTCTATTATCACTTCACTGCGTTGATACGAAAATATCTCTATGGGACGTTAGCATTAGCAACAGCGTATTAATATGACGTCGCGTGACGTTTCGTGACAAAAATAATGCCAAGAAAGAAAGCGCTATATTTAACCAATAATAATTTGTTTAACTAAAAAAATTATTTCATTGGAAAAGGAAACATATATCCGGTATGTTTCAATTATGGAATTAGCGATAAAAATACTATTAGTAATTTGTTTTGCTCGGATGGATTTCTCAGCTCGCATTGCATCTCGTGCTGTCACACTCCATGCAATACAAGCAGAGAATTCCATACTCGCAAAACAAATTACTAATAGTATATATTTATTCTTTGATGTAATTGTGTTCTTTCTTTGTTTCATTTCCATCGATATTGCTATCAAATTACGATATTTACTCTTATCTTAGACTTTACTCATGACAAAACTCAAATCAATCCTAAGCACCAATGCTAAATGAGGGGCCGATGGGTTTATTTCGTTCTCCGTGATCGGGGATTTCAATTCCCCGTGATTCGTTTTCCATTTCATTAATTTGTCGTGAATCGTTATTAGAACATTGTCCGTTCCGTGATTGACGAAATGAATTTCCCGTTAACTTTGATTAGTCAAGAATAATTTTTCGTGATTCGTGATGAGACCCCCCATTAGGCCCCTCCAAAATGTACCCAAGTTTGACAAAGAATTCAGCATAACTCTAATGTAATGCTAGTCGATTACTTTATTTTCGCGTTGTTTTAATTTTGCAATTTTGATTCCTAAGCCTATATGCGAGGTGTATTTTTGCGATTTTCACTTATGTTTCGTTACATTTGTAAAAAAAATCACTCTAGGAGAAATTTTTGCGAAAATGTGCCCATCACACGAAATTAGCGAGGAAAACCCCTCGCGAAAATTTCCTCTCTTCCAGTTTTAAAACAACAACCACACTATAGGTTTTAACTTAATTTAAGTTATGTCTTAAATATTGCGATTAATATTACGATTCTGTTCGTGTGGTTTTTTCGGAATTTTGTACATTTGGAATATTTAGTTGCCTGACTTCAATATCAAGAACTGCAATAAAAGTGTTGCTCCATTTACTTAATCTTACTATGCATTTGTCAGGATTGTCCCAATTACATTCACTCAAGATCACTTTATTTGTTAATTTAACGAATAATTAATTAACGAATTAAGATTTCTTACCATAAATCCACCACAATTTAATTGGTTGTCGTTGTAATTTTTTGGTGTTTGAAATCCTAATCTCCACATACTGGATCTTGATGGCGGTTCCAACAGTCGTCCATGTCCATAAACAAAAGGTACCAAACAACACAAAGATAGTCCCAACACAGAAAACATGTTTATATATATTTTGTTAAATTAACGACTTAAATAATAATAATAATAATATGTTAGAGTATTGAAACAAAATTTTGCTAGACGTTCATCGATAAAACGAGATAATGTGCTATTGAACTACTAAGTGTCCGAATACTTATAGATAAGAACTTATTCTCTGTGATAATGCCCTACAGTCTGAACGTGAGCCACTTAAGATAATCATAAAGATATCCTTATTTGCCAAAATGTTCCATTAAGTACTGTCTCACAAAAAAATTCCCTTTAATTTTTGTACCACAGTTCAAGTGATCAAAAGCGCCCACAATCTTAGCCCAATCCTAAATTCGTTCTCATTAACTCAAACGCTGGATTTTAAATATTAATTTGTATATATGTTATGACACTCGTGCGTCAGTTTTTGCTACACGTATTCCTTGGTGTCGGAGCAAAAAGATATACATAGAAGAATTTTTGACAATTTTAATAACTTTATCTTATATTTGTACCTATTATCTATAAACAAGTGCGGTATCCATAATTTGTGTACTTAGATACGTAAATATACTTAATATTATTTACTTAAGCCTGTTAGTGCTCTAAGGAAACATGGACAGTGTATGATAATTAAGTTTTGGATCTAATTTTATGAATTTTATTGATTCGAAAATGTTTCCAAAATAAACAGTTTGTTGTTAGTACTTTTCTAAGCTTACTTATGCGGCTGTTTGACCTTTTAGTAACGAGGGAAAATAATGTAACTAGTTCATTTTACATTTTGCACTTTATTTTATTTTTTTATTTTTTTTCTTTTCTTTTTTTTTTCGGTAACAACGTCGTGTAGAAGTTTGCATCCTGGTCAGTTTGGTTTCTTTGTCTGTTAGACCTTATTTTTATAGGAATCAGTGAAGTGCAAAACACAAAGAATTATTAACATGCTGGATTTTTGTATTGAGAACGTTAGGTTGATATTTCGTATGACAAGTTTTCTATTAAGTATTACAATGGTACTTTCGAGATAGAAACTCTCGTGTAATTGCAGAGGGAAACGTAACCTCAAATACCAGTAATACGGAATGACTGGATTCTTGACCAATTGAAATAAATATATACCACATAAAAACAAAATATAAGATTGAAGTGCATACTTTTAATTTTTCCTCTATTACAATTCTTTAACTAAATATTAACTGACTAAAAACAGTTAACCTGAAGCGCTACAATAGATTTAATATAATTTGTCCTTAGTTCAACAGTGTTCATTAATTAGTGATTCCCTCTCAATGTATTGATGTTTTGATTTTTTTTTTCGAATAATAATAGATTTTTCCCGGTAGGAACACGACTCGTAAGTCCCGTATTATGAATCCCTACTCACCGATTTGCCATTTCATTCACAAGAAGCGAATCTTCCATACAATCTTCAAAAATGTTTAAAAACACACATTTGCTTCATCTCTTCATCTCTCTATCTTCATACATCAATATAAGTATGTATATGTAAACGTACATACAATATCCAACGTAAACAGACATCATACTCAAATGCTTATGCGCAGAACCAAAGTGAAAATTTCGAAAAATCCTCATATGGAAGTTTAAAAGCTTTCATTTCATCATTACTTTAAGTTTCGATGATGTTCTTGTTACATTTTATTAAAATTAAAAGTAAGAAAACCATCAATACATAGATATTATATACATAGTGTGATGGTACAACTACTTGCATCAGGAAAAGTCGATGGAATGGGCCGTATCACTACGAGTCGCGCTTGCGCGACGAGTAGTGATGCAAATCATTCCACCGACGAGTCCTGATACAAGAGGTTGTACCATCACATCTTTGTTTATGATATGTTTATCTAACATTTTGAAAATAACGTTGACAAATATGGTCTTATTCATCTGGCGTTACGCTATTTATGAGTTTTGTTGAGGAAATACATGATGTTGACGCCACGACGTCATGGATACACGTGCGACGTCGCGTCATTCTTTTTTCACCACAGTGTGGTGATACAACATTCTATATCGTACAATCTGCTTTCTATAGTATTTCTACCGTATTTAAAAGAAAGACACTACTAATGTTAGATAAATTAAAATATAAGGTTAAAGAGTTGAACAACTGAAACATATTTCTTCGTTTAACATTTTGAAATTGTTTTCCGAAATATAAAGAGATATAAAGGCATAATAAAATCGTGAGATGTGGCCACAATAATTAGGGACTTATTGGTGTTTACGTTCCCACTTTTACCAAAATATCAAATGTGGGAGACACGTATTCACTTTTAGTTTGAAACTTGCAACATTTTAATTTGATGGAAAATTTGGTGAAATCAAATAATCATTTAATGAAAAGCCAAAATATGTTAAAGACGGAGTAATGCATGTTGGAGTTTCCAATTAAAATTGATGCTGGGACCAATAGCGAAATACTGACTACTGAGTTGGGAAATACACTCGGCGGCTAACAGACTACCAGCAGTGGCATCGACCCTGTGGTACTAAATTACCAATAACCGAAGTTACTTAAATTTTAGTTTTTTTAGACACCGGTTTCGACAACTTATGTCTCTTCAGTGAAGTCAAAGTATGATTCATGTTGTATCGTAATAGATCGAGCTAAATGGTCTTTTTCATGATGATAAATTACACCTAACTTCGGTAATTTGTTATTTTTTACCACTGGGCAGATGCCTCTGCTGGTGGGCTGCCCGGGGGTCACTTCCACATATTCTTGGTAGGGGTGTGCAGCTGGGTTGCCGGAGACACCCCAAATTCATATATTTCTTAAGTCAAAAATGTATACCTAATCATATATTTTTGTCAGAAATAACGACCTATTCATATATTGGATCATCAAAAATGGATAGTATACAGTAATGTCAAAAGTCATTGGTTAACACGTGTCTCTAATCTGACTGTGATTTGAAGGCACAGGCTGTGAAGATAATCAGTCTAATACTTATCTTAAGGGGGTAGACCTGGGGAAGCCTAAAATTTTCCACTCGTTTAATTTTTTTTAATATTTTCAGAATTAAAAGTACACATTTTCATATCGACTTTAAGCAATTTTCAACAATTTTTACCGTCCCGTTTTATGTCTAGTGGTCATCAAAGATACCCTGTTTCCTCATATTATTTGGTCCATTCAAGACTTGATTGTGGTCTATGAAATTGGCTCTAATTAAATTTGTATTTGATTTAAAATTATTTCAAATGCAAAATTCTGTAGTTTAGACATGTGTGAAAGTAAGCATGAATAATGATGGTAAATTTAACTAGTTTGAACTTAAATATATGGGTGTTCTGAACAGTATAGGCTGAAATTTTTACTCCATTTTGATCACTTTTAAACACTTCTTGTAAAAAATTCTGTCGTTTAATTTTCACCAAAAACTGAGAATAGAAAGAAAACTAGTATTTGTATGATATATTAAAATTTTAGAAAATTCTACCTTTCCAATTTTTCTTAATTTGAATAAAGAGGGTAAAAATCAATAAAAATGCTGAATCTGTGCTATAAATTACCTCCCTTGGAAGAAATCTGACTTTTACATATTTTCATTTTCTTTGGACAGCATTGCAAAAATGTAGAGTAAAATCCACTCATTATAAATAACTGGACGTTTGGTATTTGTTTTCATAACAAAATGAATATTTGTTTGCTGTGTGGAAAAAAAATACAATTTTGAAATTTTGATCATACCTATTGTAATGATTCTATTTGTTTGTGTAAGTAATAAAAAAGTGAAAAACAGATTATCTCCTCCTACCCCAGGTCTACCCCCTTAATTGATAATCAAATGTTGTATCAGATTTGTGTCTCTGAAACTGAGAAAGGTGACCATATCAGATATTAGCTGTATAAATAATGTAGGGCTTATCATATATTTTATCTGCAATTAACGACCTATTCATATATTTCCAAGCCAAAAATACCTACCTATTCCAGCGGCTCATCACTATTATCATCAATATAGGAAGTGACCCCCCCCGGGGTGGGCTGTTATTCCCCGAGGTTATTCATCATCCCAGTAGTCAGTACTTCGGTGCTGACCCGAAAACAGAATGTATTGAAACTTGCAATATCTTATTTTTACAAAATTTTGTTTTAAACTAAGGAGTATCTCCCTCATGCATGGCTCTGTCCTTAGCTGAATTTTGGCTTTTCTATTTAGATCCTTTTGGTTATTTGTTCTCTGTCAGCTTTAACATGTTTTTCGGTTAATGGACTTTCAAATATTTTGGTTTGATGACATAAGTTGTCGAAATGCGAATATGCAGAAAATTACACGTAACTTCGGTATTTTGTTCTTAATTATCTACTGTTATAACCTTAAAAGAAGGGCAGATTCAAGATAATGAATACAATTATTTGTTAAAGGACCTTTTTGATGATTTCCATATATTGAATTAACATTTGAAATATAATGCTTTTCGCGGTGAATTGTGTATTGATTAAATATGATGTTTCTACAGATATAATGTTTTGATTACTATCCTTATATCTAAGAAAACTCCTACAAATTGGCTGGGGATTCTGAATCCCCATTGGTGAAGAGAATCACGTGTTTGAACGAATCACGTGATTTTATTCTTTTAACAGACAAAATGGCGATTGAAAACGAAGCGACAGTTAGCTGTTATATAGGTATATTTATATACAGTTTTTTTTATCGTTACTACTTATATTCACGTGGTATTCACATGGTTCGAAGCGACTGTTAACTTTCAAGATAAGATTATTTCAATATCTCAAAGATTTAAAAAAAAAGTAAGATTATTTCAATATGTCAACGATATTAGTAACAGTTGGAAGAATCTGGGAAAGAAGATTAATGCGGGGGTTAATGCTACAAACAAAATTTTTAATACGATCGGGAAGTAATCAAAAGTAATCAAAAAGACACAACCTCTGAAAATATCACTTGGCAGTATGATTCGCCTGTTTGCGATATAAACGTTAAAACTTTTATGATTTTTTGACAATACAATATTCAACTGGTTTATAATACAAATATATGCGTGTGGTTTTTTTTTGTCTTTTTTTACAAAACTTATCGTCTTCAAAAATCATTTCAGCCTATGTAAACAATATTCATGTACCGTATTTGAGGAATGGTTTTAAAAAGGCATCCATTCTTTATTCTTTCATTCTTTAAATAAATCTTGATCACATACTTTCTTCTTTATCTCCATTTGAAAATTTTATCCTCTGCTTCTGCATTGTAAAAAGATGGAAAAATTTAAGTATCCATCTGGATTGACTTGGTTGGTAATGTTATGTTGCAAACCATAAATATATTATGTAATTTTGGAACGACGAAAATATCTATTGTGTTAAACATCTCACATTACAAAACATATAGTTGTTCTTGATGCCAGAAATCAGCAAATTAGTTTTTCCATTGCTTGGTTTTACCATGTATATGTAGAAATTTTGTCTCATTTGCATTTACTCCATATCCCTTCATTTTTAATGGAGTAAATGCACATGAAACAAAGTCTCTTCAAATACATGGTAAAACAAGCAAAGAAATAACGCTTTTATTGTTGTTCTTTATCTTGAAGTCACTATGAGGCCTTCAACAATAAAATTTGCTCATGTCTTATTGTTGCCAGTATATTCATCAATGGCGCTTCATTTATCTTTGTATCTTTGTGAACATACTTTGTGAACATACATAAGATGCTTTGTTTTGGGTCGTTTTAACCTGGATATGGGATGTTGTCTCCTTGACATTTACCCCATTTCCTTTCTTTTTCATACTATTAACACTTCGGTATACATTGTAATTTTTTTTTCAGATTTTTTCTTCGGTTTGATGTTTTAGCATTTGTGAATGATGTCTATTTACGTCGGATACTGTACATATTTGTATATTGATGTATGAAGAGTCTTTGTCTTATAAGTATGTATTCCATATCATTGTTTTTAAATGTCAAGAAGCCGCAAAAGTAAATTTGGATTTCTGTGTGAACCCAATTTACGTACTTTTACATATTTAATTTCTATTAAATTACCCTGCACATGTATCTTTCTATGTATCTTTCTATCCGTCCGAGGCTTGGCAAGCCCTGTGGTGATATTATAAAGCCTTTCCGTCTTTTATATTGGAGTTAAAAAACTCAGTCAATTTCAAAGCTTTTTCGATATATTACGTTTTATATTTTAGCATCATATATTTTAACATCAACTCAAGTCTTTGAGGTCCATTTCTTTCGGTACAAACCCTTGACATTTTTGGATTATATTTTCTCGACCGCCTATTTACACCAGAAACATATTGATACGCCAATAAAATCAATCAAAATTGATTAAGGGGATTCCCTTGATTCATTTGGTCGCATTTGATCAAGAGAAGTAGCAATAAGTTGCTTCTTCTATACAGCAGTAGCCCAGGAAATATTAGCAAAATCTGTCAAGGGTTGTGCAGGGGGAGCATCATGGATCTAAAACATTTAACGTCTGAAATCTAGGCTATATGACAAACGTGATGATTTTGACTTTCCAATTGTGAACTTTCCCTTTCTCTGCAGCAATATACCTACCTGCCCAGCAAATGGAGTGTACATTTTACAATTAATTCGTTACTGTAGAGCGTACATACAGTGACTTTGTGGAAAGAGCAATAGTACTGTCACAAAAACTGTGAGTCAGGGATATGTTCAGCAATTGTTACTTCTGTTCCTTCAGAAATTCTATGGCTGTCACCATGACATCATAGATAGATATGAAATGTTAGTGTCACAAATTGATATTACCGATTTTGACTTTACCCTGGATTGACCCACTGACAGTGTGACGGGTGCTGTATACAGAGGGACATGCTTACCCTTCTGGACCGACTGATGTCACTCTCGGTTTTTATGGGAGATCACACTGTCAGTGCTTAAGTTTTTTGTGTTTTCTTGTTCAATTTTAGTTTTTTCTTTGACAGTGATATTTGAGGTACCGATTTGTCCTTGTCCATGTTTGAATACTAAAGTGATTACAAAAGCTTTTAAAAATTTTACCTTGGTACTGATTGAGGGTTAGAGAAGCTGCATACCATGGTTCTAAATTGGTTTTATCTAAGGGTTAGAAAGTGGCAATAACCAATCAGTCACTTAACAGATCTTTCAAAAAAATCAATACGTCAATGCATTGAGAGGGAATCACTAACGAGCTTAGGGTGGTTTATATTGAATCTGTTATAGCGGTTTAGGTTAATTGTTTTTAAGTCAATTAAAATTTAGGTAAAGAATTGTCATATAATTGAACATTTATAAGTATACACTTCAATTTCATAAATATTTTGTTTTTATGTGATATACATTTATTTCAATAGGTCAAGAATTCAGTAACTCCGTCTTGCTGGTATTTGTAGCGATCGTTTCCGCCTTCAATTACACAAGAGTTCCTATCTCGAATGTCCCGTATTGATGCAAAACCTGGAAATTCCATAACGATGTTTTCGGATGGTTAGATTTTGATTTTCTGTACATTATTATTGTGCTAGATATCCTTATAGCTTTTGAAGTATTTGGGAAAAAACATAAATGAATCTCAAGTAAAATATTTTTGGTCATTTAGCTTTATAATTTTGAACCTATTTTAAATCCTGGAGTGATTCATATTATTTATGAATAACAATATGCCGATTTTACTGTTAATTTACTTTCTTCATATGCGCATTTCGACAACTTATGTCTATTCAGTGAATGTTGATTAACCCTACCATTGGTTTTTGCTTGTGCCGCACCCATGCCAGGCTATCCCGAGTTCCAAGCGTTGTATTTAATGTGTTTTGTCTGTCATTTGTGTTTTCCTTGTCTGGTTCCCTGGTGATTTGTGCTTTGCCATTGTAATTTTCGTTCATTATAGCTGATTTCCGCAATCTTTTGTGTTTTAATTTTTCATTGATACTTTTTAAAAAGCGATGATTCCAGATTCTACTACATATAGGTAGATGTCAAATGAGGATTTGTGATGGCAAAATTCTGCAAGCTCATTCGGTCTAAAACGAAATGATAAAATAAACAACATTAATACAATAACAGGAAAAAACTGTGAGCAAAGCTCACAAAAACATACCCCCGCTCCCGCATTTCATTCCAGAAGTAAATACAAATCACTATGGAATCAAGTCAAATAAATTTTTTTAATAGCTGGTGCACAATGGCAATATGCACTGAACATTCTGTGAAAGTCTCATTGAATTTCACCATGCGGTCTAGGAGGTTTTGTCGCCACAGAGTATGTACCCTATGGCGGACAGAAGAGCGAACGGAAAGACGGACGAAAGGACACCATGATCACTATTTACCACCTACTAAAGCGGGGGTTATAATAATATAAAAATGTTGATTTAAACAAAAGATGGTATCTTAAATAATGATCTACATGTTACCATATGCAGTAAATATTCTGACGAACGAACTTTGTTTCCAGTGATTAGCTTGAAGCCATAAATATCAAAAAAAATATTCAGTGTCTCAAAAAGTTCAAAACATAGTTTTATCTCGAAATAAAAGAAGTACAATGAAAGTCTAATATTATAAATTACAAGATATCATGTATAACAAAGACAAATAAGTTTTAATATGTAATTCAATCTTATAATTTTCTTTGTAAGATGAAGTCATATTAATTTATCTTCAAGGGAACTGAATCTATGATATTAGAAAAAATAAATGAGAGGGAAATTTGATTAACTTGTTTTATTCAAAATAGAAATGGAATGCTTTAGGATTTAGAAGTAGTGCCAATGAATTTAGTTCTCGAGAAATTGGGAACAGTACCAGAATACTGGTTCGGGGACTCTCAGAGGCATAGGTTGCAATTAATGAGCAAATAATTAAATAATAAAAATGTGACTGGATTTTATTTCTACAAAGTAAAACATAATAATATCACAATTATGAACAGATACATTATGAAGTCTTAGCTCATTCAATGTACACTAACACTTTAGACATCCTACAACTTATTGCTCAAGGAACGATCAAACTTGATGTTGGTTAAATCCTTGCTTAGGTCCTACAAATGCACGGAAGTAAAACTGTACAGTAAGGTCAGCTTTGAACCAAAAACTATTTTCCGCGAATTGCTAAACGGTAAAATTTGAATAAAAACGGCATTATCATGGCAATGATACCGCATATTGGGAATTTTTCGCGTGGGCGCAATTTTCGCTATGAATTCGCGGCACACAAGTGTATGTGCTATTTGGCCTCCTCGTAAATTTCAGTGCCCATTCAGATACCTTGTATAAAGTATAAAATCGCGAATTATAAACAAAGCGATTATTTCCCGCTCTGTATTACATTGAAAGTGCGAACAAAAGCCGGCGCGAAAATAAACCGATATACGGTAGCTTATTCATTTTACTATAAGGGCGATAACAAAATGAAACGCTACAAATCGATTTAATAAAAATCGCCCTTAGCTCAGCAGTAATAATTAACTAGTAATGTATTGATTTTTTTACGTTTAAAGTAGATCTGTTACCGGAGTGAACACCATTCAAAAGTCCCGTAACCTGCATACTGTTAATTAAGGGTATTTGATTTCTATAGAGAAACTGCGCAATTCTACGTTCAGTTCAAAAGATTAAATGCTGGCTTTAGAAAAAATGCACGGTTCTGTGCTAATATTATAGAGTCTGATTGGTGGCTTTTGAGAAACTTTTGAAATTCTACGCAAAGTTAACAGTTCACAAGGGTTTTATGACTTTTGAGAGATTGAGAATTTCTGTCTTAATTTTAAAGAATAGCTGATAGCTTTAAGTCAGTGTGCAATTCATCGCTCAGTTTACAGAGTGTTGGATGGTTTGCGAGAAACTGTGCAATTCTGTTGCCATATAAAAGAAATTGTCTGGCGTCTTTATCGAAAAACTGAGTAAGGATGTGCAGTTTACATAGGGTCTGAAGATTTAGAGTGCGCAGTTTACAGAAACTCTCTGATGGATGCGGAGAAATTGCACAGTTCAGTGCAATTCTTTGTAAGTCCCTCATAGCTTAAGTGAAACTGTGCAATATAGATTAATTGATGACTTCAGAGAAATTAAATTTTTCTTACAATTTATAGAAAATTCTGATAGCTCCATAGAAACTGTGATATTCTGCACACTGTTTATTTACAGTTTATGATGTCCTTCGAGAAAATGCGCAAATCTACACACAGCTTACACAGGGCCTGGTGAATCTAAAGAAGCTACCCAATGGCAAAATTATATGCAGAGGGAGTGCTTGATTACCTAAGAGAAATTACGCAATCTTGCGTTTTATTGTGTCGCCTGCACCTAGTGCAGGATCGACATATAGGGATCACTATCCGTCGTCTTGAATCCGTCCGTCTGTCTGTCTGTCTGTATGGCTCAAAAATGTTTACCATTATCCGCATCTCGTCCTAAACCGCTGTGTACTTTCAAACGAAACTTGCAGGAATGTTTCAGTATATATTGTAGATGTGCACCATGCATTTAGATTTTCTTTATTTATGTTTTCCAGATTTTGAAGCTATTTTTGGACTTTGTCATTTTAGCTTATTTGCGTCATATTGTATACATCCATTATCCGCAACTCCTCCTAGGCCGCTTGGTACTTTGCAACCAAACTTGCAAGAATGCTTCAATACATATTGTAGATGTGCACATCGCATTTAGTTTTTGATTAATTTTGATTTTTTCAGATTTTCTGGCTATCTTTGGACTTTGTCATTTTAGCTTATTGGCGTCATAGGGTACTCTCCCATTATCCGCAACTCCTCCTAGACCACTTGGTACTTTCCAATCAAACTTGTAGGAATGCTTCAATATATGTTGTAGATGTGCCCATGCATTTTGAATTGCTTTAATTTTGATTTTTTTCTGATTATCTTTGGACTTTGCCATTCATTGTCATTATATAACAAAACAGGAATTCTTTAATATACTATATATATATAGTATATAGTGCAGGCGACACATGTGTTCCACGGAACACTCATGCATTTTTTATGGGTCTATTGAATCAGGAAATCTGTGCAATTGCAATTCTGCGTTCAGTTTCAAGAATTAATGATGGAATTTAATGTTAAAAACATGTGTGCACATGTCTTATGGAGTGTTTTATTGCCTGAAACAAATTGTGAAGTTCTATACACTGTCTCTTCAGAGTTCCTGGTGTAGTTAAGAAACTTCACAATTTTGCGTTCAGTGCATAGAATGTCTGAATGCTTAAGATGCACTGTGCAGTTTTGCGATACGTCGTAGAGAGTCGATAAAAGCTATATTTAGGAAGTGTATGATGGCTATAAAGATAAATGCATAATTCTCCGCACGCTTTACGGGTGTCATTGATCAAACACCTTGTTTTTATGGTGCTTAATAGGCTAGAACATTTTCATAACTTCTTACTAGAAGAAATATACGGATGGGAAAAATATTTTACATAGAAACAAATAGGCCATTCCGATCAAGGAAAACAATTTCCGGGTCACGCCCGACATCTTTCCTATTTTTTTTTTCTCTCTCTCTTTTTTTTTAACCACTCTTCGATTTCCTGCTATATTAAGTGCAGACCCACTTTGTAGTCATATATTAGGAAGAAGTTAGAAATACCTCAGCAGCTTGGGAAATTAACATCACATTACAATGGTGAATGAATCGCAGTTATTTTTTTTTTACATTTTTGCAGTAGTCTGTAAAGCTCAACTTTATTCTTTGTCCACTATTTCTTTTTCTTTTTCAAATTCAGATTTTATGGAAGAATTGTCTCTAAGAAGATTTGTTGTCCCCATGTAAATCAGAAAAAAATCTCACTAAGGGTTCTCCTACATGATTAATAAAATTAAAATCTTAGAGGTAGGTTTATGGTCTTTTTAGTTGTAAAAAAAAAACACGTCTTGCGTTTTCAGATATAAAATAGACTGGCTTTTGGAAAAAACAGACCAAACTGCGATCTAGGATGATTTAAAAAGTAAAAAGAAAATATGAATGATAATGTGTTTGTGATGTGAGCTGCAAAGGTAGATTACATGCCGAGCTTTACAGTCCGTTTTAGCATCAGAGGAACATATTATCGATACTTTAATGGGTGATTTGATAAGACAAAAGCAAATTGGCGTGAAGGTCAATTGCCATAGAAACGACATCTCTAAACTTCATGATAAATTTTCCAGCTTGGCCAAACAGTTTTAATAACCAGTTGAAAGGAAAGTTATTATCATCAAAAAATTGGAAAACCGAACCTTTTGAATGAGAAAAGCGCGGCATGGGCTGTGTGATATTTCCCAGTGGTAACTCGTAAAATCGCAACGACTTGAACCCCTTCATCGGGCTATTTTTGTGGTGTGAATCAGTTCAATATAGAGTGTTCCAAATAACTAAATACCAAAGTTACTGTGAATTTTGATTCTGCATATGCAGAACAACCTTTTTGCTTTCTTTGCTTGTATTTTTGCTTCTTTCTTTGTTTTTTTTCTGTTCTTGTTGATTGTGTGTGTGTGTTTTTGCTAATGTGGGACGACATACATCCTTAACACGGGAAATTCCATGTGTGGCTAACGTATTAGCTATGTTTATACTATACATGGACGGAGCGCCCAAAGCCAAATAGAACAAAAATACCACGTGACCGGGGCCTTTAAGGCCAATCGTGACGTTTCCCATTATAAGTCTATGAAGATTTTTGTCACCATATACATGTTCCGAAGGTTACAAAAACAAAAAACAAAAAAAAAAGACCGGACTTTGGTGCCTAATCATAATTTAAGTTATTTCCTTGAAAGGAATAACATTTTACACAGAAATCTCTGTTCTGAAAAACGCTTAATTTAATTTTTCCGTGAAACTACGCTACTTCTTATTTGTCAAGAGCGAAATTTCGAATATTACACTAATATGGGGTAATATCACGCACGGGCTCCACAACCTGCTGCGTACTCGGAGTTCCAAGTATATGGAGCACGGAGCCCATTAAGTGGAGCTCGGTGTCCTTGTGTTGGAGCCCGGAGCCCGTTGAGTGCAGCCCGTTATCCTTGTGTTGGAGCCGGCTGAAGCACCTGGTGTTAGAGCCCGCAGTTCTTGTGTTGGAGCCCGAAGCACCTAGTGTTGGAACCCGCAATTTCTTGTGTTGGATCCATAGTTTTGGAGCCCGGAGCCCCATATTTAGAAGGATTTGAGCCCGAAGCCCAAAGTCTGTGATAGTAACCTATTAAAAGCTTGCCATATTCAGACATTGGAACTATTGTGTGTCTCAGAACGGTTCGCAGGTCGGCTTTGAAGTGAGCGGGAAGCATGGCGGTGTGACTTTTTGGGTGAGCGGGGAAGGGATCGTCGAAAATAAAAATGCACAGGAAAACAGGAACTGATGGCAGGGACCGCTTAAAATTTAGGTCGAGAACCGGTAAAAGGTTACTTTTCAATAGTGTTTGTAAAATATTTCCCGTCCGGGAACGGGAGACTGTTGAGAGAAAAAATGACGGGATTTCGAGAACGGGACTCAACAAAGAATGAAATTTCAATATGGAGGACTGATTGCAATAAATAAATAAATTAACTAATTAATTAATAAATGAATAAATAAATAAAAGGAAATAAGTAAGAAAGAGAAAATACACTACACTTATGGAAAAGCTATTTTTTTATTTGAATAATACAACTAATATCTTTTTGAGACATTTGGTAGCCCTTAAAAGGGCTTTTGCGTGCATATGTAAGAGATAAAGTCATGACTTCCCTTCGGCTTTGGTATCTTGACTTTTTTTTGTGTTGTAGTTTTTGTCTTTTTATGAGATTTAGCTTCCCTTCCCATTGGCTTTGTTGTGGGTTTCTTAGCTGCTGGTTTTTCTGGAGGTTGGTTTCTTTGCCTTTGGCTCGGTGGATTTCTTTTCTCTGTCTCTGTTTGTTCCTGTCCTACAGGGCATCATTGCTCTGGTCTTAAATACCTTCTTAACAATCTTATCGTTGGCTGGTTAATCTACTTCTCACATGCCGAGCTTTACAATCCGTTTTAGCATCAAAGGAACACATTATCGATACTGTCATGGGTGATTTGATAAGACAAAAGCAAACTGACGTGAAGGACAATTGCATAGAAACGACATCTCTCAACTTAATGATAAATTTTCAAGCTTGGCCAAACAGTTTTAATTACCAGTTGAAAGGAAAGTTATTATCACCGAAAAATCGGAAAACCGAACCTTTTGAATGAGAAAAGCTCGGCATGGAACCGATTTAATAAATCTGTCCCCACCGTCAGTTTGTGGCGTGTATATCTTTTGTCAGCTTCTGCGTTAAAGAAAACACATTGTCATGAAATGTTGAATGGAACAGACACAATATTGTTTACTTACATATACAGTGTAACATTTTCTCATCTTTTTTACAAAGGAACTGTCAATCATTGATATAGAAGCAATCAATGAATCGGTCACAACATCACTGCATTTGATTGGTCAAGAAGGTCAGGTAGGGACATATTTATTGAATCGACCCTATATGATTCCGAATGCCAACAGTGATGAAAATCATCTTTTAAAACCTGTTCATACTAGTAGATTAATTAGTTAATTAAATATATCCTGGTTCGAAATAAAAATAATAATAAAATACTCTTCGATTGTGATGGAGGTCAACAAATATGGAGAACAACTTTTTAGAATGTTCAAAACACAAATAATCTGATACCAAAACAAATCAAAAGTTTAAAGCAAATTTTCGGGATGTACGCGCCTTCCCAAATAACTGGATCGGTCCTTGATTACGGAAAGTTTTTTTAGGCTTGAACGAATGATTTACTAGTATATGCCATAATAATTAGCCTTTATCATTAACACATTTGAAGCCGGCATTTATTGGTACATATGTGATATTCCATACAAGGGGGTCCTGTATGGATCCCCTTTTACAAAACCACGCTCCTAAATTTTAATCCCTCAAAAATACTACGGCTTCATTCCGTGTATGGCACTCGGTGGATGTCCTTAGTACTGAATTTGGCATCCCATTTTGATATTTTTGGTAATGAGTATTTCTAATTTTACTCTCAAAAATACTACGGCTTCATTAAGTGGATGGCACTAGGTGGATGTCCTTAATACTGGATTTGGCTCTTCCCATTTTGATATTTTTGGTAATCAGTACTTCTTATTTTTGCTATTTTTGGATTATGGCTTTCCATATTATTTGATTCTAATGCTGCTGATGAGAGGTCACTCCTTGAAACACGTGTACAGCATAACTAAATTTACTGTTTTTATGCAACTTCGGTATTTTTGTTTTTTGTAAGCACATCTTTGTTGGTCTGGGGTTCTTTCACGTATGGAATTCTGTGTATTTAGCACTAATGACGCTGCAAAAGGGGACATTTTAATGAATCATGCTTACATCCAATATGTATATTTTGTCATCATTCTAACACCTCTAATTGGTATTCAAACATATTGTAATTGTCATGTCAACAGGAATTATACATCTATTTGATATGACGTAGGTATTATACCATATAAAAGGGTATATCTGCTTATGGATAAGTATCTAGATTTAATGCCTTTAATTAAAAATATATTGATTAGTAGCCATGGACTTTTCTTTTATTGTGTAATCGACCGTTATTTCGTTATTTTTCAGACAATACTATAACTAAATATCGCCGCCTCTTCCGAGGGGAGACATTGTTTTTGTCATGGCCGTCTGTCGTCCTTCCGTCAGGTTTTTTTCTTCGGGTGGGACTTTTCATACGATTTTTGTCCACTGACTTTTCTTTCATTGTGCAATCGACCGCTAATTCGTTTTTTTCTAATAATACTTTAATTATGTCTCTTACCTTTTTTTGAGGGGCTGATTTGTTTTTGTCTGACTTTGGTCCGGCTGAAATAAAACTTCATAAGGTGGTTGACCACAATGCGAAATTGTGCACAATATGTTGTCTGATTTTCACAGAGTGCGGCTTTATTTACTTGAAATTTACTAGGACGAATAAATTCAATAACTGAATTTCACAAATGTTCGATTCCTACTTTGGTATTTTTTTCTGAAATTCAGTTTATGTAATTTGAAACCTTGCAAACTTTTGCTGGATAACTATTTTGAGGGTAGTTTAATGGACAAATGTAAGCATGTTCTTTTGATGTTATTTCTAAACTAGATTTCTTCCTGGTGAATCTATATATTAGCCTGAAAACGTCATACAAATTTTTCCCCAAAATGCTTGTTTGTCATGTCTGCAGCTTTTTCAATTTGCTCACTTCTCGTTCTTTTACGTCATATCCAATCAATTAGCTGAATTAACTCAATTTTTCCCTTTGATGGCTATCTCATTATCTTATTTCTTTTACCATTTCAACATTTAAAATAAAATCAAACCATTTTTTGACTCTGCAAATTTAATGAAAGAATTCTATTGTATCTATAACAGATTCTATGCCATTTACTGGCGTTTCCCCTCAGTCAAATTTCCTTAGGAACGACTGTTATTATTGGAGATTTTATTTGAAATACTTTGAAGATAGGAAAAATATATGCAAAATTAGAATTAGTGATCACTTTTTGGAAGTAGAAAGAGGCAGATATAAAAAAAAATAAAAGAGAAAATAGAATTTGTAAATACCGTGACTTCAAGTAATTAGATGGTGAAATTCCTTTCTTTTTTAAATGTTCAAAATATAACCTTATTAGACAAGAATTGAAAATAAAAAATGTTTATACTTTTGAAAACAATTATAATAACAATCATAATACAAATATTGTTGACATATTATCTTCATAGGGTCACTTGCAATATGTTCCCCAAATTACAAAAAAGTCACTTATACTGAGAAAAGTGGACAAAAACAACGGCAGTAGAATACCGAAGGAACAAAGTAAGTGATGATTACAAAAATCGAAGTCCAAAGAAATGGTAAAAACGGCAACAGAGAAAAACAAAGACAAAACAAGGACGTGAGACAGCCACAATTGACGGAAATAAAAAAGAGACGACATTAAGAACTAAGGCACTCATAGTGTGAACTCCCATGAAAACTGGGATTGACATCAGGTGCTCCGGAAGGGTAGGCATGTCCTGCTCAAATAGTGGCACCCGTCACACTATCAGTGAGTCAATCCAGGGTAGAGTTAAAACCGGGTATGTCAAATCCGTGAAGACGTGAAATCTAGCTGAAAATGTAAGTTTTCATTTGGGACATAGACACGTCATATCTGTCAATGATGTCATGGTGACGGCCATAGAATTTCTGAAGGGATAAAAGTAACAAAGGCTGAACAAATTCCTGACTAAGCAGCTTTTGGGACAGTGTTTTAGCTCTATTCAAAAAATCACTGTATACACTACATGCTCGACAGTAACGAATCAACTGTGAAATGTACACTCCATATGCTGGAGAGGTAGGTATTTTGCTGCTAAGAAAGGGGAAGTTCACAATTGGGAAGTTAAAGTCATCACGTTTGTCTTATAGCTTAGACTTCAAACGTCCATCTTCGTCAATGTAAATCAAAAGATCTAAGTACGAAGCTGAAGTAGGTGTATCAGTAGTGTATCAAATGATTGCATAGTTCCATCAACAATATAATAAAATTTAAATATACGTATAGAGTCGTATAATTTCTGCACTGAAGAGACATAAGTTGTCGAAATGCGCATATGCAGAATCAAAATTCACAGTAACTTCGGTATTTTGTTATTTGTTACCACTGGGTCGGTGCCTCTGTTAGTCCCCGAGAGTATTCACCAGCCCAGTAGTCAGTACTTCGGTGCTGACTCGAAACCCGATTCTATTTGGAACCTTACAATATCTAATTTTTGTAAATTTTGTTGAAAACTAAGAAGTATCTCCCTCGTGCAAAGCTCTGTCCTTAGCTGGTATTGGCTTTCTATTTAGATCATATTTGGTAATTTGTTGTCTATCAGTTTTTAAA
>MJUU01052981.1:112097-135403 GCA_002080025.1 Modiolus philippinarum | reverse complement strand
AGTTGTCGAAATGCGCATATGCAGAATCAAAATTCACAGTAATTTCGGTATTTTGTTATTTGTATACTAAAATTTTATTTCATATTGTATGTTTGTATATATATGCTTTCAACCCTTAGGGGTATGATTATGTATTACATACTTAGTAGAAATAAAAGCGTTTTTGCATGATTAATATGATCGGGAGTAAATTGTTCATATTTTCACACCCCACGACTTCCGGTCCATATCGGCTTGGCTTTCTAAACGTCTCGGGCCAATATGGGTGTCTCGGGATGTTAACCAGGCCAATATGGAAATGCCCATGTATTAATCTGTATGTATTTCTTTATACAGATATAAAGTTAATAACTGCTCTGTGCAGCTATTCATTTTCTTTTTCTCAAGTAAAGAATAGAACTGTACCATGAAGCTCCCTCTCAAAATCTGTAATATTGCGTTGCGGGCCGATATGACGAAAGGAATTCACTTTCATGCTTTTCCCGTTTCGTGTCGCACTATGATGTACCTTGCGTAAAATACGGGACTTTCGAGATAGGAACTCTCGTGTAATTGAAGACGGAAACGATCAACTCGGATACCAGTAAGACGGAATGCTGGATTTCTAAATCTATTGAAATAAATATACAAAACATAAACAACAAAGAAGTTATAAAATTGAAGTGCACTTATAATTTTTCCTATATAACAATGTTTTAACTAAATTCTAATTAACGAAAAAAAATTAACTCAAATCGATACAAAATCGATTAAATATAAATCACCCTTAGCTCAACAGTGTTCTTAAATTAGTGATTCCCTCTCATGTATTAATGTACTATTGATTTTTTCGTAAAGAAATAGTTCTGTTTCTGGAATGAATAGGAATCAAAAGTCCCGTATTGGCATCTCACTCATCCCTTGAACTTGAATTTTCGTCGTAAAACGACGTCACAGAACAAAATCTGATAGAACAGTGGTAATACAGAAGGGACAAAAATATCAGGTGTATTCCATTATGAATGAATCCTCTCGACACATTTCATCTCTTATCATTCTTTCAAAATAAATGGTTATACAACGGTACCCATCTGATAACAAAGGGAATTCACTATAGAAATATTGGCAAAATGATTTTAAATGTCTTATTATGGTTAAATTTTATAAAATATGTATCTTTTATGTGGAGCGAGTTCGAGCAACTACAATAGTATCTTTAATTTAACAATAGCAAGATGGAACTCACTATTGTTACCGGAAATTTACGCAGTGTTGTAAATAACTGTGCATGCCCAATCTTTACTGCGCATGTCTTGTCACACAAGACAAAGACAAAGATGCCACCTGAAAATAGTCGAACTAGAGTAAAAATGTCACGTCACCGAATGATTTCTTTGATGAATTTGATTCGTCACTCCTTATTCGATTCTAGGTTTCCCTCGTGGGGACCAAAACTTGCTAGACTAGAGTTTGTAGAGTTTGTCTTGTCATGGGTAATGATGCAGAATATTGAACCTTTTCAACAAACTCCTGTTATATTTTGGGAAGATAATTTTGTGTAGAAATGATATAAAAACAGCTCAAAATTTCGCCCATGATTCAAAAATAAGTTCGTTGACCATAAATTCTTTTTAATGACCTTTCTTGACCTTCATCTTGAAATTGACAACAGACACACATTAAAAACTAGGCGGTATGACAAACGCGATGACTTTATTTTTCCAATAACCAACTTTCCTTTTCTTTGTAGCAACATTCCAATAGCGCCAGCACATGGAGTTTACATATATCAACTCATACGCTACCAAAGGGCTTATTATCGACACAGTAACTACCTTGATATAGCTGATTGCTTACAAATAGGCTACTTACCCATCACTTGAAGTCATCACTACAGAAGTATTACAGTTGACATTACGACACCACTACGGGATATCTGTTTCCCAGATGACAAAAGATCTTTCCCTTTACAGCTAAAGTTTGTTTTTCCTCTCCCTCCCAGATTTGGCTTGACTACTGTAGTTGACATTTTCTAAAAGGCGGTTTCTTATAATAAGCAGGAGATGTTTACTCTACTGGTGCACTTGATCTCATCGGTGGTTTTTCTGGAGTCCGTGTTGTTCATTAGTATGTGTGTCTTCATTTTTTTCTTTCATGTACTGTACTCATGTGGTATCCTTGTTTCGTAGTGTTTCCGATGTTGCTGTTGTCCCTAGATTATTTGCTTTTGACTGACGGTTCGATTCTCATTTACATTATCCAAATCGAAGGCAAGGATATTCGCTGATAATTTACCAATTTTGGAAAAAAAATCTGAAAAAATACTAAAATTACAGAACCTTTGTGAGCACGCTCACATATCCCACTCCCTCACATATGGGATAATCCTGCATTATTGAACACTGAAATATCAGATTATTACAACTCCATGGTATGCACATCTCTTACATAAGCAAAATCATCCTGCACAATAGCAAAATGACCTAGACACCTGTTATAAAATAGATGTTTTCTTGACAAAAAAAAAGACAAATTACAAGAATGTATAATTTTTTCATAAATTACCCAAAATCAAATTCAAATACCATGAAAATCTTTGATATATGTCATTCAACCTCAATAGAATCATATGCAGAAAACTGTAACAGTTATCCAGAAATATGATGTACCCTATAAACAATATTTTCCAAAAAATGCCAAAGTTCAGTAATGTGTATTTTTCTGACAAAAACTTCAAGAATTAAAGTCAAAGTAGTATGCTTAAACTTGTGTTATGTACAATGAAATTCCTAAATAAAAACTGTGTATCTTAAACCCTGTAGGAGGAGTTATCCGGACAAATGATGTGCTCTATAAACAATGTTTTGAATAAGAATGACAAAGTTCAACTACATGTATTTTTCTGAAAAATCAACGAAAATCAAAATCTGTGTAGTATGCATATCTTTAATACATGCACAATCAAATCTGGAAAATAAAAACTTTGTATCTTAAAAACTGTAAGAGGAGTTATCCGTATAAATGATGAACCCTTTCAGCAGTATTTTGCAAAAAAATGACAAAGTTCAACAAATGCATATTTTTCTGAAAATTTTTTAAAAATATAAAATTTAAGTAGTATGTACATCTTTGATACACGCACAATCAATCTGCAAAATAAAAACTTTGTATCTTAAAAACTGTGGTAGGAGTCATCCGGACAAACGATGTACCCTATAAAGAATGTTTTGAATAAGAATGACAAAGTTCAACTTCATTTACAACGAAAGGATATGGAGTAAATGCAAATGAGACAAAATCTCTACTAATACATGGTAAAACCAAGCAATGGAACAACGCTTTCATTGTTGTTCTTCATCTTGAAGTCACCATGAGGCCTTCAACAATGAGCATTACTCATACCTCATAGCAAGTTCAAGAATGTATTTTTCTGAAAAATCTTCAAAAATCAAAATCCAAGTAGCATGCATATATCTTTAATACATGCACAATCAATTTGCAAAATAAAAACTTTGTATCTTAAAAACTGTAAGAGGAGTTATCCATACAAATGATCTACCCTTTCAGCAGTATTTTGCACGAAAAAAAAAGTTCAACAAATGCATATTTTTCTGAAAAATTATAAAAAATCAAACATCTAAGTAGTATGTACATCTTTGATACACTCACAATCAGCATGCAAAATAAAACCTTTGTATCTTAAAAACTGTAAGAGGATTCATCCGAACAAATGATGTACCCAATAAACAGTTTATTGTATAAAAATGACAAAACTCAACAATATGTATTTTTCTGAAAAAAAATATCAAAAATCAAAATCCAAGTAGCATGAACATCTTTGATAACTTCACAATCAACCTGCAATACAACAACTTTGTATCTTAAAGATGGCAGGAGGAGTTATCCGTACAGATGATATACCCACAAGTGATGACGAATGGACGGACTGACGGACGGACTAGTCAAAAACTATATACCCTCCGCAACAAAGTTTTTTGGGGTTTAATAAATAACATATTGTTAACATTTGCTATTTTTCTTACTTTTTTTATAGAGCAGGACATGCTTACCCTTTCGGAGCACCTGATGTCACTCGCAGTTTTACTGGAGTTCAAACTGTGAGTGCCTTTGTTTTGAATGTTATGATTTCTATTTCTGTGCTTTGTACCTGTCTAGTTAACGTCATCGTTTTCTCTGTCTAACGTCATTGTTTTTCTGTGTCCTCGTTTTTGCCATGTCTATGGACTTCGATTTTTGTTAAATCCACTCTTTTGTTCCTTCGGTATTCTATTGCCATTGTTCCAATAAAAATGGCTGATTTTCATATGACAGATTTCAAGCTCATATTGATGTTCACTCTTGATTTTTATTTTATTTTTGTATGCTCTTATAACTAACTGTAAGTTTTGAAAATAACAGAAAATTCTATCTGAAAGATTTTAAACCATAGCACTTTAAATGGAAAGACGTTGAAGATTTAAATATGGGCAACTGAAATCACAAGTAAGTAAGTAAGTTAAACAAAATTATATTAAAAAGGAAAGGAAATGGGGTAAACAACACCCCATATCCAGGTTCAAACGACCCAAAACAAAGCATCTAGGGTCACCGTACGGTCTTCAACATAGTGAGGAACCTCACACCATATAGCAAGCCCGAAATGGCCCCAAACAGGTGAAAAAGTGAATAGATCAGTGGAAACCACACCCAATAACCCAAATGTCAAGAAACTAAAATTTTATAAGAAGACAAGGACAAGGCAATGACAACCATGTCGGCATGTAAAATAATATGAAAACACAAGCTATGGGGTGATGTTAAATAATACAATGTGGATTGCTATGGAATATCTTTTCCCAGAGGACAGCAGATCTTTCTCTCCAGAAGCCTAGGCTGTTTCCTGTATCGGACACGGCAGGTGTCTTATAAGAAGCAGAGAACAATCCATTGAAAATTGCAGCATCGGAAACACTACGAAACAAGGACACTACTTGAGTATGGGACAAAAAAGAAAAATGAAGACACACATACAGATGAACAACACGAACCAAATAAAAACCATGGGTAAGATCAGGTGTACCGGTAGAGTAAGCATCTCTTGTTTCTTATTAGACACCCGTTATGTTGAACATGTCAAATCCGGTAGTAAAGTCAAACTCGGTAGATGAAACAACAATTAAGGTGTTAAGGGAAAGATCTGTTGTCATCTGGGAAACAGATATCCCATAGCAATCCACAAGATGGTGACGTCGACCGTAAAACCTCTGGAGGGATTACTTCAAGTTTTGGGTAACATACCCTTGTTTAATTAGCCTATTTGTGAACAAAACTATGTTCAGTTCTGAAGTGGTCTGATAAGTAATTCCATAAAAAGCAACAGCAAAACGAAAATATTTCTTTCCGTACTGTCCTTACTGTTTCATTGAACTTTACCTAAAAGAATGTTAAGCATTTTTTAAAATATTCAGTAAAAAAAAATGTTAAGCATTTTTTAATATTCAGCAAATTTTGTATACAACCAAAAGTAAAGGATTTTGGACCATATTTTGTCTTTGTATAAAAATAATTTTAACTCCGCCTTCAGAATCAATTAATATGGAAACCATATCGAAATAGGAAGTCAATCCAGTAACTAAAACATAAACCTGGTGCCATACACAAGATTAAGGTAGATCGACACTAATACACGGCGCATTCCATTGGCGCATTTGCGAAGCACAAGTCGGATGCGGAATTGACTGGATTTTCAAGCCGGAATATTCCTTATTTGGCCTTTTCATTGTGACGTCATAATGGATTGACATACACTTTCCCGCGAATTAGCTCCCTTTTACCATAAATATTGCCCGTTTCGTAAACTATATAAAATATTTCTCTTAATCAAACGGTGACATATAGATTTTATTAGCTCAACTTATAGCTGAAATGTATACCTCTGAAATGTCAAAAAATAAAAAAAATCTATCTGATGTTTATTTCATACGAAAGCTAAACAATAAGCATGTTGTCACATTTCCCTATATATTCTTTGTAAATATTGCTGAAAAATACTGAATTTGGCCTGATTTTCAAAGCCTGATTACAAGAAAAGATGATCGGTGACATATCATTTTTATTTTATTTTTGAACAAATGGGCTAAGAACTACAAAACATCTTAAAATAAAAAAAAATCTGTCTGATATTTTTATTAGGCTCGAACTACCTTAATTAAGCCGTAGTATTTTAAAGGGGTAAGAATTTTTATGAATCATAAAAATACCAAAGTTGCATAATAAACAGTAAATTTCGTTATGCAGTATAAGTGTTTAGAGGAGTACCATCTAATAGGGCCTGTAAGTCTCGTTCAATTTTGGATCTTCTGGGTACATAATTTGTACCCGGAAGTGACATATCTAATAAAAACATGTGACGTTTCAGGCAAAAACTTTGAACGTCATAATCCTGCAACGTCATATTTTTGCGGGAAACGTTTTCGAATTGCAGTTTTATCGTGATTTCTCGGTGTCACATGACGAGACTTACAGACCCTATATCAAGTAATATGGAAAACCGTAATCCAAAAGTAAACACAAAGGAGGTTCTCATTACCAAAAAACATCGAAATAGGATGCCAAATCCAGTACCAGGTGCATCCACCGAGTGTCATACGTGTAGGGAAGCTTCAGAACTTTTAAGGGGTTGGAATTTTTATAAAAACAGATAACTTTTATGCAACGCAGGGTACATTTTTCATGTCAGACAAGTCTGACAGTAAGCCTGGTGAATATCCTCGGGGACCTCTGGTCCACCAGAGAGGCATCGGCCAAATGATTGCAAAATACAAAAATACCAAAGTTGCATAAGAAGCAGTAAATTTCGTTATGCTGTACACATGTTTCAAGGAGTAACCACTCATCAGCAGCGTTAGAATCAAATAACATGGAAGACCGTAATCTCTACTTGCAACTAAATTGTAGTGAACAGGATGTTGAGATTTCCCCACTGACATAAAATTAGTTTTTTTTTCTTAAATAAAATAAATAAATTCCTTCTGAAATAAAACGTTACGTATAAGAAATCCTTACTCAATGTTGTACTGTCGTAGGCACTTCACGAACTCGAAACTATACCATGTCTTCTCCTATCATAGTTATCACAACTTTTTCACCAACCCAGTAGTCAGTACTTCGGTGCTGACCCGAAAACCGACTTTATTGAACCTTGCAATATCCAAATTTTACAAAATTGTGTTTAAAACTAAGGAGTATCTCCCTCATGCATAGCTCTTTCCTTAGCTGAATTTTGGCTTTTCTTTTTTAGATCCTTTTGGTTAATTGTTCTCTATCAGCTTTTAAAGGTTTTTTGGTTAATGGACTTCCAAATGTTTCGGTTTAATCTGCACTGATGAGACATAAGTTGTCGAAATGCGCATATGCAGAAATTATATTAAACAGTAACTTCGGTATATTGTTATTTGTTCTTTTGTTCCTTAAAAAAAGATAATTAGCTAATTTATAGCCAGTTTGGCATCACAATAAAGATGACAAATGGAGCTTATTCCGAAAATGTCATTAAGAAAGGACCATCTTAATGAACGATATAGAAGGAACCCTGGATTAATTACCTAAATTTGTGGCAGTTTTTATCTGCTGTAAATGTTTTAGTGTGTTTTGTTTTGTCTGGTATATCATACTGTTAGATGTTTGTTTTGTCTTCGTAAGTGATGTTTGTAGTACCAATTTGTCCCCGTTCTGCCAGAATACAGATTTATAGAAGATTGTAAAATTTTATCGTGATACTGCTTGAATGTTAGAAAAGTAACACATACTACCATTTAGGGCTTGCTATATGGTCTGAGGTTCCTCACTGTGTTGAAGACCTACGGTGACCCTTAGATGCTTTGTTTTGGGTCGTTTTAACCTGGATATGGGATGTTGTCTCCTTGACATTTACCCCATTTCCTTTCTTTTTCATACCATGAACTTTTAATGGATTTGTGTAAGGGTAAGAAAATGTCACTAACCAATCACTACCCAACAGATATTTAAGATGGTTATCCATGTCAAAAATGATGTAAAACAGGGGATGGATTTGGCGTTGTTCAACATTTAGCAAGTGAATTCCGCTTAGACCAGTGTTAAGGGCCGTCTTGAACTAACTATGAGATAAGAGTGTTTGCTCTTTGATGAAGGCCTCATTGTGACTTCAAGATGAAGAACAACAATGAAACGTTGTTCCATTTGCTTTATTTTACCTTGTATTTATAGGGATTTTGTCCGATGTACATTTACTACATATTCCTTTATTTGTTTATTTCAAAACTATATGCCCCACTGACCATATGCGGGCAATATATGCTTACCCTTTAGGAGCCCCCGAGGTCAGTCTCGGTTTTTTAAGGTCCACACTGTGAGTACTTTAGTTTGGGTGATATATCAGTGATTTTTGTTTGATTTGTTGGCGTTCCTCGTCTTTGGTCTTCTGTCTCTGGTGACCTCGTTTTTGCCTTGTCTCTGGGCTTTCATATTTTATGTAGTCCAATTGCGTTTTTGTTCCTTCGATATTCTACTGTTGTTTTTGTAGAGGTCCGGTTGGTCAAGGTCAATATGCTCGAATTACAATGCTCTTTCTGAAATGATGAAATGCAAGATTACAGATTTATCTAGGAGATAGACAGTAATGGATGTAAGTGTCTTGAGTGGAATTACTTTATTTCACCTGGAGTTTAAGCGTTAGTAGAGATAATTTCATTTAATAAATAGCATCTTTTGATAATGAATATAAAATTGTCTCCACATTAACCATATACAACTAACTTGGTACAGGGAGATAACCGACAAATCTTTCCCATTACAGAATGAGTAAGATCAAGATCATGATATAATTATAGTGAATACACACCTGAATGTGAATTCCAGGAGACGTAGTTGACAAAAGAATTGGAATGGAGGACAACAGTACAAAACCTCATATACCATGTATATTGTGACTACTCTGTCTTCCTGAATGATACAAGGAATAAAATGTATTAATATGCACAGAGATGAAATAAATAAAATTCCACAAAAAATTCTAAAACTTAAGGTTAAACTCCCTCCATCCTAGTTTTGTTCTTAGCTGTATTTGATATTATTCGTATTTCGTTTGGTTTTATGCATTTAACAATATTTTGAAATTATTGATTTCCAATGTTTTGGTTCTAGTGCTGCTGATGAATTAATTTCCGAAATGGCTAAACAGCTCTTTAAAATTATTGCAGTTTAACATTATTGCAGTTGGAGTTAACATATATGTGTTTTGGTCTCATGTTCATTGACTCCATATCGTAAAATATCCAAAAAACCTATCGAAATACAGACACAATAACACGGATTGATACAAACACACAGGGACAAAAAAAGGGTGACGGGTGTCGCTTAATACGTAATTTAAACCAAGCCAAAAAATAACCACTTAACAGTAGTGTCTGGAACAACAGAAAAGTACAGAAAAATACAAAGTAAGCGCCAAATAAGGACTCAGGTCAACAAGGAATAGAGGAAACATATAAGTGAAAGCCCGATGTAACTAGATCGGGAATATCGGGAATATCAAAAAAGCAGTGCTAACATTTCAAACACTGCGAAGGTACAGGTTTGGACCAAATAACAAATACATCGGTAAACGAATACGGAAGCAAGAACGAGAAAAGGGGGCATTCTAAAATCATAAATCCAAAATCACGGCAATTCACAACCAACACGAATTGAAACAGTGTGACAAAGGCAAAACAAATAAACAAAAATGAACAAGAACTCTACAAAATTAAAGCACTAGCAGTGTGAACCCCTATAAAAAGGAAACGTTATGAAAGGATTTAATTTAGTATTGAAATGTGACTTTGGCGGGAAATGTTCAACAAAAGAAGCCCCAGCGAAGAAAGGAGTACTAAAATATACCATGTTAACTGTAACGGCACTGTAACCGTATCGAGATTATTAGGGCCCCGACTCAAAAAGTGGCGGACGCCCTATAATAATCAGCCTGTCCGTCCATCCGTCTGTCCGAAACAATCGTGTCCGGACTATAACTTTTCGATCTTTTGAGACAGGCTTTTGATACTTGACCTGTAGTTAGATCACCTCAAGTTGATGTGTCGCGTACCATGGTTGGTGATCCTTGACCTCAGGGTCACATTCATGCTTTTCCAATGACAAAGCTTTTCCGGAGTATAACTTTTCTTTCTTTTGAGATAGGCTTTTAATATTTTGCATGTGCATAGATCACCCAAAGGCGATGTGTCGCGTACCATGGTTGGGGACCCTTGACCTTTGACCTCATGGTCACATTCATGCTTTTTAGATGACCAAATCGTGTCCAGACTATACCTTTTCTCTCATTTGAGATACGCTTTTGAGATTTGGCATGTGGATAGATCACCTCACGGCGACGTGTTGCATACCATGATTATTAACCCTTGACCTTGACCTGTGACCTCAGGGTCATATCCTTGCTTTTCAATAATGAAGTCGTGTCCAGACTATAGCTGTTCTCTCTTTCAAGATATGCTTTTGATATTTGGCATATGGATCGATGATTTTAAGGTGACATTTCATGTAGCATGTTTGGTGACCCTTGACTTTTGACCTCTAGGTCACAAGTTCTTCCAGCGATGTCAAAAGAGATGGATACCATCTCACTGATGTCTGGTTAAAGAGAAAATTTATCGAATGATTAGTCACGGTTTTTCGCCCAGTGAGTAATATTCCAGCTTTGTCAGGACAGAGGCAGTTAAGATAATCAATTACAAACTTTATAAGAAAAAAGAAATAAGGACGGATTTGAAAACCGGCTCAACGAGTTCTGATTGGCATTGGAAATTGGAGAAATGAGTAGGAGCAGGACATTTAGCAATTTACATGACCCCAGTGAATCTGCTATCTAATCGAGAATTATAGAAGAGGTCTTTGTACTAAATTAGCGTCTGGCGTTTCTCCACACATCTTTTGTACGATTGTTTACTGCCATGATTTCCGTATTATGGCCCGATTTACATTCTAAGGACGTGCCCGATCAACTTCTTGAAACGAATGCAACTATCGGGCGTATCAAAAGTAAAACTACAAATGTAATTTAGCTATGTATATGGCATAGAAACTATATAAGAGAGTTAACAAGATCATTTGCCCAGGTAAAGGCTAGAGATGATGGAAACTGAAAACAAAAGTAGCACAACGAATTTTTTCCCGGTGCGGTCGTTAAATCTTCTAAAGCTGACTCTATATTCTCAGACTTGATCCATGCTATGACATATGTTAATTGGACATAACATTCCTCGCATGACGGAGTTATGAGACGTGCAAGTTGATGCCTCCGGGGGGGGGGGGTAAAATTCCCCATTTGAATTTAAACAAATTTTATTCCTCAAATGCAAGTATGGGTCCGGCAAAAATTATGCAAAATTAGAAAGTCATCTCCAATTTAAATTACATGACCATACTTACAACAATAAATTTAAACTAATCATTTAAATACCCCCTCAAATTTGCGGGAAAAAATCGTGCAGTAAATGGTCAAAAACAGCCAAAATTTGCTACAAATAGACTGGACCTCCCCTTTTATGGATACCCAATAAGAGCCCTACCTTTTTGAGGCTGAATCCGTCGGTGTCTTTGAATCTGTAATATCAACAATTTGTTACACAAAAACAAATGATTAAAACAATATTAAATCCAATCAAGTTAATTATAAACAAGGGTTCCTTGCAAATCAATATGTAACTAGGATTAGCACAACAAAATATTCTGAATTAAAACTAAACTACAAACTACACGAAACAAATTATCTAAATATATATACACCCTGTTTCATAACAATTAACAAACTATTCACATCTTAAAACCCTGTCTCAAACCAGTAAACATAATAATAGTTCTAAACCAAATAAGCATCAAAATTTGTAATCACTGTTTTGAACGCAGATCGACCCTGCAAAACGCAATACTAACGACTTAACAATTGTACAAACTTATGTGCACCATAAGTCGTCGCCACACGGCAAACGGTTGTTTTCTTCTACACCAGTCTTGATCAGTCTTACCTTCTTTCATAGAAATTTATCCAGACAACAGAACGATTTAAATGGAAACGGCGTCATTAAGTACTAAGGACGCGGCCGTGATAGAAAGCACTTCAACAGCAAATCATAAATGTCATTACATAAGAACAGCATACCGATCAACTGACCTGAGTGGCTAAACTTCATCAACATACAGGCCTCAGATGTCTTCTCAAATATTCTTCTAGAATAAAAGATGCAATTAAGAATCGATTATTTTTTTTTGTGAAATCAATGCCATTTATGTAAAGATTTGACTAATAACAACAAAGATGCGGACAGATTTAAAACGGCGACGATCTATCACCAGCGTAAACAATCCGGAAGTCATGTACCATTGTCACTATTTTTTTAGTTTCGCTACAGGAAGAACTCGTGATATCACTACATAAGTTTTATGGTCGTCACCATGATTTGACAGATCGTTGTTTCTATTTCACAGATGAGGATAGATAGATATCTTTGGGTAGATCCGGGGTTTATTACTGGACTGACAAACGCCGACTGTGACACAACCGGACTTTTCATTGGCAGTATGACGGATGTCATGCGTGGCGCAGATCATGCTTACCCTTCCGGAGCACCTAATGATGTCTCAGTTTTTGTAGGGGTTCACACTGCTGGTGTATTAGTTTTGTGGCGTTCATGTTAATTTTTGTTTATTTGATTTGTCTTTGTCATGCTGTCTCATTATTCGTGTTAAATATGAATTGCCGTGATTTTTTACTTTTGATTTTTCATCATTTTTGCTTCGGTATTCGTTTGCCTATGTATCAGCACTTCGTAAATATAATATGGTCGCCATCACAAGTTTATTGGCCTGAAATTAACGTGTATACATACACTAGATCTAGCGTCGCGTTATCTCTTACAGTTAATCAGATATTCCCTCATCCCTGGTCAAGGCTTTCACTTTGAACCTATAAAAAACAAAATTAAAAAAGCCACTGTCGCAAACAAAGCAGACATTTTAGTTTTCGCAAACAGTATGTAGTGGATCATTAGAACAATTCTTATGAAAAGAAATATTGTCAAAAAATACAAATATAAACATGGAATTGAGTGCGTTTTCATTCCAAGCATAACCCTGTTAAGCAACTTTTCATTGTCCCGTCAGGAAGTTAATATCTAAGGAGCAACAAAAACCGATTAGAATGCATAACCAGCACAATAAATTTCACACGAATATCTACTGGCAGACTGGAAAATTTTGTGAACAAAAAATCATACAGAATGACGGCTGGACGGGTGGGCGGACAAGTGTATTCAAATATACCCCTCACTCTTCGACTGGGATATAACATTTTTAAAAAGTATATGGAATGAATGTTGAAAAAACCTTCCGCTTACGTTCATACCAGAATTAAAACGGAAGATGGGCTACAAAAGAATACGCAGGCAATACACTCCATTGGATTAGAGTAAGGGTCGTATTTTATAGTTGCCTGGGTGAATCAATAAATGCTTTCATATATTCCAAGACGATCCTGCAGAAAAAATGGTTCAGTGCTGATTGGATATGGGTTTGAAGAAGTGTCAGTCAGGTCCAGAGAAGCTTAAGCTAGGGGATTTTTTTGTGCCGACTTTGAGGTAAGAGTATATGGCCTCGTGGTGAAAAGATGAAGAACAGCAAAAAGGCGTTGTTCCGTTGCTTTATTTACCATGTATTTGTAGAGACTTTGTCTCATGTGCATTTACTCCATATATTTCTTTGTTATGTTAATGAAAGCATAAAAACAAACAAACAAATTATACACAAAAACACAAACAAGAATAAAAAACAAAAATACAAATTAGGTGTAAATGTCATCCGGAATGGAGAGGGTAATTCTTAACAAAATATCAGGCAAATTAATCATTTTTGTAGCCGCACTTTCGAATGAACGTTCGGGGATATCAATTGTCGTTGCCTCCGTATGTCTGTCCGCCCGTCACACTTTTCTTGTGACCGAAACTCCATCTATACATTTTTGGATTTATAGGAATTGGACTTTGGCGTAGAATTATAATTACATATAGTCTTTAGATGCTCAATGAGCTTTCGGATTTTTTTTATATTAGTCTTGGTGCAAACAAGAGGCCCGAAGGTGTCAATTGTGACATATGTGGCATGTGACAAGAATTCATCTTACATTTTGGGATTTGGTGATTTTTTGCATATAATCTGTAGATGCATAAAAAGCTTTCCCATATTTTATTTTTATCTTGGTTCCAGTAAGAGGCACAAGATGTAAATTTTGACAAATGCAATAAGATGGGTTTTTGACACATCTTGCATGTGGCGCAAACACCTTTTTATGCAGAATTGTTGCATATAGTATGTAGCTGCACAATAGTCATTCGAAATTTTCATTCCCGTTCCTACTTTTAGAAATTTCATGAAAATGTCGAAGACTCATATTTTTGAAAATTTCTACATAATTATAATCTTATATTTTTGCAAGTATTTTATATACAAAAACAAATTTCTGAATACTTAGAATTCTAAAATGTAATTGGTGTATAATTCCAATTCTCGAAGTCTTTTTTAGAATTCTACCTAGCAACAATACGTTTAGCATTTAATGCTATAAAAACATTTTCACCAAGTGGATTTCAAAAATATAAGATTTCATTTTTGGTAAAGAGATATGGCCACATTCCCGGGATTTTTTTCTTCGGCTTACCGATTTTAAGAATGCACCCAATCTTCTAAACTGTTTAAACATGTCATCTATTAGATACAATATTATTACAAAATAAATTCAAACGCATTTTCATACATTTAGATAAAAGATTCGGTCACTAAATTTCCACTTGAATGCAATTTTGGCAGATTTTCACAATTTTTGTGGATTTTTGTTAAAATATCTTGAATCTCCAGAACCAAATTCAACTATAACTGCCCGTTGGAGGGGCACACGTTTATACGCTCCAAACAAAAAAAAAGTTTTTGTTCTCCATATCCTTCGAAAAAAATGTGAATTTGCATAAATTGACACAAAAGTCTATATCCAGCCATGTTCGACTGCTTATATGTCAGAAAGAATACATATATTATTCTATTCCTAGGAAAAACACTTACAAGAGACCATCTTACTAGAATTTCGACAATATTTGAGCATATTTTTTCGTGGCTAGGTATAGAATTCTCAAAAATAAGTGGTCTTTGAGCCTTTCAGGAAAGAAGTACACTCTATACACTTAATATAACAATCATTTTCACTTATTAGAACTTGTTTCGATCAGGGCAAGCATTTCCACATTGGATTTCAATATATATATTTTTTTGAAATCGATTATTTCCAATAAAAGGATTGCAAAAAGTTTTGATTCCAATGTTGCTAAATTTCCTGAAATTCTCAAATACAATGTATATTCGAATTCTACCTAGAAACTATACTTTTTGAAAACATTTTATTGAAATCAGTTATTTTTTGATAATTGGATTGTAAACATTAGGATTCCAATTTTGTTTATTTTCTGAAATTCTCAAACTTTTTTCAATTCTATATAGCAACCATACAGTTTTAATTCGTTAAAGTGAAATAAATCGTTTCCAATAATCATAATGGGATTTTCAAAACTCAGACTTGGGTTTGGAAGGTATTAGGGTTTACTTGCAAAGTGTTGGGAAAGCTGTCGTTTCCGATGGCCCATCTATATAGTTTATTCTGTTAGAAACTGGAAATTTCAAACATTTTTCAACAGAAATCTGTTAACCCATGATGAAGAGACGGGACAAAATACCTTCCGCTGCGGGCTAAATATTACCTCCTCAACATGGGCGTCGGTGGTTAGAGATATTCATTTATCAGTCTTTCTGATGTGATGTCTAATATTTGGAGAGGTGTCTATTAATGTTCATTCTCTTGTTTCCAAGCCATCTATGAGGGTGGGTGAAGAGGGTTTAATCCTTGAATCCTGAGAAAATAAACTTCCATATCCCGGATTTCAAATAATAGAGATTAATACATGGCTTTTTCCATATCAGCACGGTTATCATCCCGAGATTCCCATATCAGCCTGAGGCGACAGCCGAGGGCTGATATGGGCCGAGGGATAATAACCGTGCTGGTATGGAAAAGGCCATGTCTTAATCTGTTTATTATATACTTCCAATTAAGAGTTATCATCACATACAGGCTATAGCCATATCACCGGGCTGATATGGATATTTCAGAACGAGGCGGTCTGATATGGCCATATCAGACTGGGTTAATGATATGGACTGTTAACTTCCGGCTATATTACATATGCAAAACAGCACATATCTTCGCCAAGTATGTAATAAAGTGATTTATTTAACCACGAATCACGGAAAATTACAATGCAATTCCCGGACCCGGTTAACATTAATACCTAATTCTAACTGAATAAAATGGCTGATCCTTCGGTGTCCCGAAAAGGGTCTTTCCGCTCCTCAACTATACTTAGAGCCTTTCCCGTGGGAACTATATTTATACTATAACTAATCCGAAATTCTGATTATCGCAAAATATTCAACGAATGATCGAACAACGCAGTAATTCACGAATGCGCGCAGCGCATGAGTGAATTACAGTGTTTTTCGATCATGAGTTGAATATTTTCGATAATCAGAATCTAGGATTAGTTATTGTTTTTATTATATAGATCAGTTCTCTCATAATTACTGGTTTAATTTGAGATTTTTTTCATGAACTACGTTTTCCATGTTAATCCGCCGAGACGTTTACTTAACAACAACGTTGACGACGTCTATTGTGACGTCACTTCCTAGAGTGAAATTATGGAAAATAATTTCACAGTTAATTATCACTTTTCTTTCACTGAGAAATTTCAATCTTTCACCGTCCTCTATATAATAAACGTCTATATCTCATTTCAACGAATGTCACTGCGGTCCAGAAGATGCCACCTGTATAGCTACAGCACCAACATTGCATAGGACATAGGATATCAAACATATATTAAGAGTCCCTCTTTTGTGATAAAACTGGTAACATGAGCTCCCAAACGAAGAATTTTTTAAAAGAAAGGATCTTTCTGAATCCTTACATAAAGAAATATATTTATCGTTCTTGTCATCTATCATCTCCGGCTCCAGGGACAATATATAGCAAGTTGTATTTAGTACCTAATCTTTTTTCGTAATTCTTTCTTTGGCTCCCTTCAATGTAAGTCTCGAGCGGGAAGCGGGATTGGCCTTTACAATGAATGGGAAACAGGGTCGCCACATTTTATAAAGTGTAAGAAAAACAAAGTCGGTGATTCCCCAATCTTTCTTTACATTTTTTGAATGTATGATTAAAGTGCTAACATATGACTATCTATAGTTTTAAAGAAAACATCAAAATACCTGTTTTTCCCTATATGTTCATTAGCAATATTTAATTATATTGATTTCAGTTATTTTAAAAACAAGCATGGTGACCCCTTTTAAATTTTTTTTTATTTCAATGCTGATATGATAAGGAAACTTTCCTGAGAAAATAAAGAAAATCTTTGGAAAAAAATGGAGTACCCATCTATCTTAACCGGGGAAAATAGCGAATGTTTAAGAGTCTTCGTAAAATATTTTCCCACTTGTGAAACGGGAAGTTGAAAAAAATGCCGGAATTTCGGGAAAGGAACCATCAATTTCAACCTGGGACTAATTTCAACAGAGACATTTAAACACATGCACCAGTGTCTTTGGTTTCAAAAATCAGTGAACAGGAAATTATATTAACATGTTGTAGGCATAGAAACAATGAAAACTGTCAACACAAAAAGAGCCTCGCAAGTTTCGACACACGATCATATGACTATACTATCGGTCTTTTCAGTGTGGAGAAATTTATTGAGGCGAAGAAAAAATCAAAGCTCCGATGGAGCTGAATCTCGAAGCCCTGAAAATCTACACGTGGCAAAACTTCGTAGTCATCCAAAGAACTGCTGCATACGTCTGCATGTATTAAGTTATTCCGTAATATGTGAAAATAATCGGATTGTGTGATTTCGCATGTCGATTTCATTTCTATAAATATATGCAATACACTGTCACAGGTAAACAAATGTTATTTTCATCTTTGAAAAATTACTGCGCGACAGGTTTGTTGATCCGAGACGCAATATAAAAAAAACGAGTAATTTGATAAACATGCATGCATATTGTTTTCAATTTAATATGTGACGGTAGTCATTTCCTACACACATTCTTTACCTCTTTTTATTGGGTTTTATTAGGTTAATTGTAAACAATATAGTCCCTTCCCTTTTTATATTTTACCGTGATCCCTGCGTAGTAATTTTTACTGGGACTTGCACTTGCAAGCCCGGTAGCCCGGCCGGGCACACTTTCCACCGGGACTATATAAACCTTTTTCCTACCGGGCTGGGGGTTCCGATAGCTTTTATTGTGCAGACGACGCCATTGTTATATCATTTTCTTTCTCCTGTTCACTAAATTATATTATTACCATCTAGGTATGTGTAGGAAATGTTTACCATGTTGGTGAACTCAATATTCGAGATTATAAGTATCAAATTACCGTAGTGTATAATTTTATTTCAATCCTGAACCTTGGGAATAAACTTCACCGTGGACATCATGAACACGAAACAAACCCCTAGACAAAACACACAAACCACGGTTACATTTTTGGGTAGCTCGTCCGAGGATTGAAATATTTTTGCTAAAATTTTATCGGAAACCTGTCGTGTTTATAAATAAGTGCCTACAATTTTAATTCAACGTTGAAATCTTACAAAATTTATTCGTTTTCTCGTAATGGCGTCGGCCTGGAACCTGCTCAACTCGTCTTTTCAGTCTATTAGACGCATAATTACACCATCGTATGCATTAAATGAACAAAACCAACAAGAAAATAACTGCACAGAACGGAACAAAACAATACAGAACTTACCTGATTGTAGTCTGACAGTAAAATCCAAAAATTGTACGTCCGACAATGAAATTTCGTCCGAATGCCGTACACAAAGTGAACATTTTGTTCACAGCAAATTGAGCAATCCTTGTAAAAGTGAAACAGTCCTACATTGGGACTCACAAAAGTCACAACCTTCATGTGCCGTTACCCCACAAAATCATAATTTTGACAATTTCATGTCAAATAAACAAACAGAATCGGTCGTTCCACAAAATGAACTTGAACCAAAGTCATTAAGTTTTCATTCAAATCGGTCGTTTTCCGACAATTATCACAGTTCTTCCAAGAGAAATTGTATGTTTGATGAATGTCAAGATACACAAACTCATCATGAGTTTTATAGTTACGATAATATCCACAAAATTACAATCAACGCCAAAATATGTTGAACAGGTCTGCACACAGAACGCCTAACGTAAACGTGTATTCTGTTGATCATAACGTAAAATCAAACCACGTGACACCTGATTGCCCCTATTTGGGCAATGAAACAATTAGTAACATTCAACAGAAATCGATCAGATATGGATGTGAAATAAATAATAAAAATGAAAATTGTAGATTTAGAGATACTAATGAGTTTGAATACCAAAATGGGACTAATTTGGTCCCGGGTAATAGCAACAAACTTTACAGTGCCAAAGCATCTGTCAATACACATTCCAATTACGGAATGGAAAATTCTGCCTACTTTGGGCATCACAATAAGACAGATACACATGAACCAAACTATGAGTTTGATAGAAAAACACCTCCAAACACAGAAAAAGCACATGCGTTTAGTAAAACACAACAACTCTGATTTTTTTCAACCAGATTACATGCAAACTTCAAGCAAGCCTTCACAAATGTCACAATTTAAAGCGCGACGTAAAGAAAAAGAACCTGATCACTTCGATGGGGATAAGGTCGAATGGGCCGATTACATATGCCACTTCGAACAAGTAGCCCTATGGAATGAGTGGACCGAATACGAAAAAGCGTCTCAACTTGCAATGAGCCTTCGCGGTAGCGCACAAAGAGTTCTCAGTGAACTCACAACAGAAAATTTAACAGACTATAACACACTAAGAAACGCACTTTCACAACGTTTTTGTCCCACCGAGAGAGAAATAGCTTACCGGTGTGAGTTCCGAACAAGAAAGAGAAGTCACGGAGAAACAGCTGCTGAATACGGCTACGCATTAAAACGACTCGCTAGTCGTGCATTTCCAAACATACCGATGTTAATGCGTGAAACGTTGATAATAGAGCAATACGTGTCAGGCCTAGGTAATGCCGAATTAAAACGGCATGTACAGTTTGCACATCCGTCCACTTTGGACAGAGCAATCTCCCTCGCAGTAGAATATGAGGCATTTGAAGGGTCACAGAACACACATTTACGAAAACCGAAACAGGAAGAAACAAAATACGTCAATACCGTGAAACCGGGTGATAATTCTCAAACTACCGAACCCAGTATGCATGATTTAGCACAATCAATCAAAGCCATCCAAAGGTCACTTGAATATTTAAAAAGACCACAACACAATCAATCAAATAAACCACATTACCGCTCAAATGACTATATTGGTCATAAAACAAATAAACCGTGTTTCACATGCAAACAAACAGGACACTTCAGTAGGAACTGCCCTCACAACAATGTTCAAAACAGAACGCAACAAGATAATACATTTGTACAGAGAAACAACACTAACACACATACAGTAAATGAACAAACCGCCAGTTTAAAATAGACAGGGCTGCGCTTGTGGCCAAAAGTCCAGCCCATGCAAACCAAAAGAAAAATGTTAATGAAAATTTTGATAGGCCAAATGTTTTAAGATTGTCTGCAATTTCTAATTTTTGTTGGTATGCCAATGTTGGCATTGGGGAATTTGATTGTAGCATGTTAGTAGACACGGGTTCTGCAGTAACAATACTTTCTAAGGATGAGTTTGAAAATATGTCTTCTTTTATACCAACTTTAAGTAGTGTTTCTTCGATATTGGCCACCGCTGATGGTGAACCCCTTAAAGTTTTAGGTCAAACCAAGGTTCCATTATGTTTAGGTGGTAAAATATTTTGTCAGTCTGTCATTGTAGCTGAATTAGATGGTCTAAATGGAATTTTAGGTCTTGATTTTCTGTCGGAACATGGATGCGTTATAGATACTAGTATGGGAACACTTTGTTCCCATGGTCTGAAACTGGATTTACACAGGGAGCATACCATTAGGTGTGCAAGAGTCCATCTTACTGAAACAGTACATATACCTGCAAATTGTGAAATTTTTGTCAAAGGAGAGATTAGGGGTGATTTTGTAAAAGATATGGATGGTTGTCTTGAACCATTAGATGAATTTAGGGGTGGAGACCACCTGATTATGCCAAGAGTTATCAATAAGGCATCTGATTCAGAAATCACATTTTCAATTTTGAACCCTACTCCTAATCCTAAGATAGTAAAACGGAACATACAAGTAGCAACGATACATCCGGTAAACGAAGTAGTCAGTTGCGATATTAATACAAAGACATCACGTGCACAGTTTAGTAGAACTAAACTTCCTGAACACTTAAAATGCCTACTTGACAAGGCATCTGACAAATTGACGCCAGATCAGAAACGCGCTTTGGGAACTTTGATTGGCCAATACACTGACATTTTTGTTGGTCCCGACGGGAAATTTGGCCAAACGAACCTGGTAGAGCATTCCATAGACACGAGCGACGCAAAGCCGATAAAACTACCCCCTAGACGTCTTTCGATTCATATGCGAGAAGTAGCCGAGAAAGAGATTAATAAAATGTTAAAACAGGGAGTGATCGAACCCAGTAACTCCCCATGGGCGGCACCAATTGTACTTGTAAAGAAAAAGGATAATACGACACGCTTTTGTGTCGATTACCGGCGGTTAAACGCTGTCACGCGCAAGGACGCGTATCCTCTCCCGAGGATTGACGAGTCGATCGATGCATTGTCAGGAGCTAAGTACTTTTGTGTTATGGACATGGCTAGCGGTTACTGGCAAGTGAAAATGAAGGATAGTGATAAACCTAAAACGGCATTCGCGACGCATAAAGGGCTTTTCCAGTTCCGGTCCATGCCATTTGGACTTGCCAGTAGCCGGCTAGCTTCGAACGTCTGATGGAGATCGTACTCGCCGGATTACAGTGGGAACGAGCACTTGTATACCTCGATGACGTGATATGCTTTGGGAAAACGTTTGACGAAACCCTTGTCTTTTTCAACCCTGGCATTTCCTCTTACAAAACTTACCAGAAAAGACCAAAAATTTGTTTGGTCGGAAGAATGTGAATCTGCGTTTCACACACTTAAAAATGCTCTAGCATCTGCGCCGATACTAGCATATCCTACCCGTAACGACGAGTTCATACTCGACACAGACGCGAGTAATTACGGAATCGGGTCTGTACTCTCCCAAGCTCAAAACGGCGAGGAGAAAGTAATCGCATATGGGGGTAAAACGTTGACACGATCACAGTTAAAGTATTGCACAACATACCAAGTTACTAGCCGTAGTCGTCTTTGTAAAACAGTTTTGGCACTATCTGTACGGTCGTCATTTCACTCTCAGAACGGACCATTCCTCACTCACGTGGCTGAAGAATTTTAAGGAGCCAGAGGGTATGGTAGCTCGATGGATTTCCGTCTTGGATAGTTACGATTTTGAAATCATCCATTGAAGGGATTCATTGCATGGCAATGCCGATGCCCTTTCCTGGCGACCGAGGCGCAGATGTAATCGTCTTAATTGTCAACAATGTGGGAGTGATGCAACAACTAGCGACTGTACCGTGTCCGCAATCATCCCTAACAACAATACCGAAGTCCGTAATGATCCAATGTTGGGTCCGAATGTTCACAATTCCAAACAACCACTTTGGTCAAATTGGATAGAACAATGGTCAAGCGACGAACTCGAAAATCATCAAATGGAGGATGATACCGTGAACACCGTGCTTAATTTGTTACGCACGAACAACATTAAACCAAACATAAATAGTTCCAACCAGGAACTCGATGTCCTATTAAGACAGTGGGGTCGCTTGCGAATAGAAAACAACAGATTATACCGATTATGGGAAAATGAAGACGGATCGTCATTGTTACAATTAGTTTTACCGGAGTCCCTACGAACTGAAGTCATGAAACAGTTGCACGATTGTAAAACGGCAGGCCATCTAGGTAGAGAAAAGACACTTAGCCGAATCAGGGCGCGCTTTTACTGGCCTGGAATGAATAGAGATGTGACCCGATGGTGTCAAACATGCGTATTATGTCAGCAAAGAAAGCCAGGTCCAGGTGTCGGTCGTTCTCCAATGCAGCACTCCACAGTTTACGGTCC